>JBCEWC010001337.1:0-42104 GCA_038996855.1 Solanum aculeatissimum
TTTTATTAGTTAATGTGATTTTAAAAAAAACAAAATAACAAAAGAATTTTTTAAAAATATTATTTTTATTAGTAATAAAATATGTTTAAAATATGTATATACATTCATTTTAAAAAGGATATGTCTAACCAATTTGGTAACAATAAGAGCATTTTTTACCAAAGTATCATTGACAAGGGCATTTTGGACCAAAGTATAAATCAAGGGCATTTTTGACCCTTTTCCGTTAGTATCAGGGCATCTTTGACCCTTTCTGATAGTACAAGGGCATAAATGACCCAAAGTATAAAATGAGGGCATTTTTGCTCCTTTCTAATAGTACAAGGGCATTTTTGACCCTTTTCCCTTAGTTTAAGAACCAAATCCCTCCCTAGATTATGTTTTTTAGTTCGTTCATTTAAAAAAGAATGTCTTAGTTTGATTGGGCACGAAGTTCAAGAAAAGGAAAATGACTTTTAAATTTTGTGGTCTTAAATTAAAGTTATATTAAGTAGAGGTGTGCATCGGTCGGTTCGATTCGGTTTTAAACATTATCGCTTCGGTTTATCGATTTTAAAATATGCTAAACCAATAAGAAACCAATAAAATAATTTTTATCGGTTTTAAGTCCTTAACAATTCGATTTTCGATTTACCCGATAAGAATGATAATGAGAATTTTCATTAATAAAAAACAGATAGAGTACGAAGATTATGTTTACAAACTTGCCAAAGTTATAATTAGTTAATTACAAATTAAAATACTAATGTGGATAACTAACCATTCAAGTACTTAAAAATTAAAATATATAAAGTATTGCTATAGTGTCATATTACTATTAAATTGCTAATATTTAATATTTATGAAGGGGTAAAATAGTAAATTATTATAAACTTATTGGGTTATCGGTTTACCCAAGGGTGAAAATCGATATCGAAACAATAATCCAATAATCTTTTTTCTTAAACCATTAAAAATCTGATAAACTAATAACCCAATAATAATAAATCAATAATATTTTTATCGGTTCGATTTTTGCACACCGCTAATATTAAGTATATCAAAATGTCCTTTAATCTTGTAGCTTTAAACATGTCACGTGGAAAGTTGAAACTAAAATTTTATAAAAAAAGAAAATAAATCATACTTTTTGGAATTAAAAAAAAAAAAAAAGGTGAGTCATTTTATTTTAAACGAAAGGTGTATACTAATTTATGGTAAAAGAAAAAGAAAATAAGGGGTCCCAAATCGAAATGTTGTTTGGTAGAAGGACCCAATGTGTCAAGTCCAAAAGAATACCTTCGTGTTGCACTTTCCCCAAATCTTCTTCCTTCTATCGCACTTTGAGCAATGATTGCATTCTTCTGATTCTTCCAATTTCAGAAAGAAATTTCTTCACTAGATTCTCTAATTTTGTATTTTATATCCTCAGATTCTCTCAATTTTTGGATGGAAAGAATCTGATTTATCATGAGGAAAAAACTTGATACTCGCTTCCCTGCGGTGAGCTCTACTTTACACTCTTTTTTGTTCTCAAACGTCTTTCTGTTTTCATCACTTTCTTGTACAAGTTCGCCATGATCTGCTTATGGGTTCTGTTAGTTTCAATGAATCTGGTGTTTTCTGATCTGGGTGTGAGAGAATTTCGTCTATATTGTTCTGGGTATGTCTACTTCTTGAAAAACAAGTGTGCGGTTTTTCTCTCTAGTTCTCGAGTGTCTGTTTTAGTTTTCGGAGGATTTGAGCTATGCTGCTTAGTGGGTCGGTTTCTTTTTCTGGGGTTGTTGCTTGCCTTTTATATTTCATTGGGGAAATGAGTAGCTTGAATTTTGACTTCACTTGTACTGTGGCTCGTGATAAAGTTTGCGTGAGAAGTGATCTGGAATATCAACAGAAATCCAAGAAAGATGAAGTGAATTCTGTGTTTTATAGATTCCCATCTGTAACTAAAAGGTTTGCTGTGTTTATTAGCTTGATAGAATTACTATATTGTAACTTCAAGTTGAAAGTTTGAGTCTTTTTAGCAGTGGAAATGGAATTATGTTGTTTGAACTAGTATTCAGCCTTGGCCAAGTTTAGTGTTGGCAAAGTTCAAACTGGAGCTAGGATTTTGTATTGTGGGTTGAAGTTATTAGTTTCATTTATTGGTCAGTTAAAGAAAAGTATTTTGCTGCTAGTTCTTACTGGATTTATGCTTATTTGTTATGATCCATGAATTGATTCGAGTGAGGTAGTACCATGATGTGGTATGCCATCCATGCTAGTCAACGTGGATAATTGTTGAATGCACAAAGACAAATAGGCAAGTTTTACTTTGTTGCAAATTGTTGTTTCACTGTGAAATACCTGTGGGACCATTTGTAATTTTTTCAGCTTATATTAATTCTTTCTGCTGCTTTGGTGGTTAAAAACATCTACAACTATGGAGTTTTCCTTCGGAGCTGACTGTTTGAAGTTGTAAATTTTCTTTAATATTGTAAACCAATTAACCCTAACTAGTCCAGGCCAAGCATTAGAAAGACAACTCATTCTAACTTGTCTTAAAAATGTCTATTGTAGACATTGAGGCCTCGTCTCGAAGAAGTAATCATTGGGATGCATCTATTGCTAGACAATGAAAGCACAACTAGTGCAATGTGCAATGGCATTCATAATGATGGCTCTGTTAGCATTGTTCAAGAAGACAACAAAGAGGAAAGAGTTCTATATTCCAAATATGGAATTGGCTATCATGATGAGAGATCACCTCAAATCAATCATACTACCTCTTAATCACTCTTCTCGTATGGCACTGCCATAGCTAACTATTCGTCTTATTCTTTTTCTGGAGTTATGTGAAGACACATTAAGTATAGTATTCTGGTCTGAATTACTATAGTAGAAGATGGTGATATTATCACTTTGTTAAAGAAAGAGAAGGTTGGAATATCCGTATGCCAGTCTGTTTGTGGCCAAATGGATTTATGACAAGAAGTGGAATACTGGGAGCCCTGTCTCATATCTGTGTGTTGAATGAACAGATATGCAGGTGCCTCTCTAGGATCTGCATTATTACCTTTCTGATTCAAGTAGGCTTTCTGTTTCAATGAGTAATTTTCTCTTCAGATTAAGAATTGAAAGGATAAACTTAGAGGATTAACATAGAAAGCATATAGAAGAACGTCTAATCAGATTCAAGTCTCTTTTATTTGTTATCATTGACGTGCTTATTGTTGTTGTTGTCGCATCATCATTATTTGCTTTTTAGCTTTTAATTCTATGAAATGTGGAATATCTGAAGAGATCTCATTTTCTTTATGAAAATTTTTTAGGCCCGGATTAAGAAAATTATGCAAGCCGATGAGGATGTTGGTAAGATTGCAATGGCAGTGCCTGTTCTAGTGTGTAAGTCCCATATAAAGTTTGTCTTGTGTCAATTTACTCGTTGGTTATCTTTTTCTTACCCATCCTCTCTTGACATTAATTGCAGCAAAAGCCTTGGAGTTATTTTTACAAGACCTTTGTGACCGGACATATGACATTACTCTTAGAAGAGGAGCAAAGACTGTTAATTCACTCCACTTGTGAGTGACATTCTGAAAATCTCCATACATGTGTCTAGCTCAGATCTGGCAGCTTATAAAGCGCCATTACTATTCATCTCTTCACTGATTTCTGATGTGGATAATTCATTGCTGTGTTTGGTAACTTTGTCCTGATAATCGACTCGACTGTGTTGAGTAGTTGCTTCAGATTTGCGCTTATCTGGCTCAGGTCTTTGGATTCTAATGTATTTGTAATCATATGCTTAGATGAAACAAAGAGGCTTTATGGCTTTGCTAGGAATGTAATTAGATTTTGATAATTACATGTTATCTTGGTTGTCTGCTAGGTTATTGGGCTTGTTTCAGGAAATGCACTTGCCTTGTGATAATGTATAGGTCTTCTGTGCACGGTTTTCCTAAGTTATACATTTGATGAATTTATTTCTGCAGGGTGCTTCATCTCAATGACATTGTTATTTTAGCACACTTGATTGATAAGGGGACCCTAGTCTCATAGTAGTGTCATGTGTGGTACTTTTGGTAAAACCGCTCCAGTCTTTTCGATTCTTTTCTCCAAATAGTGCTATTATTTCTCCAAGTGGGTGTTTGGATTAACTTATTTTAAGTGACTTTTGGCTTTTAATTTTTTTTACCTTAAAGTTTTTGAAGTGTTTGGGAAACACAAAAAGTGCTTTTAAGCACTTTCTAGTAGGCTAAAAAGTGCAAAAAAGCCAAAAGGTGGGTGTTCCCAACTTATGGCTAATGGCTTTTAGCTTATAAGCCACTTAAAAGAAGCCAATCCGAACACCCCCTAAATCTATTTCTAACATTGGAAATTGTTCGGCTAAATGGTTGAATTGTTTTGCATTTCTAACATGCTCTCTCCAAGTGTGCCGATTTCTACTGCAAGCCAACTGAGATGGATCTAGAAGTCATGACTTCTTTTTAACATTAGTGGAGTATCATGGCTTAGCATGGTGCAGTATCTTATGTTTGAAAGAACCTGAGCTACAAACCCAAAACCTTAAGGCAATAGGTGAAGTGGCCTAGGACATTATGAACCCCTTTTTCAATTCTTACATGAGCAACGAGAAACAAGTGTATTCTCCAACACTCTCTCGCATGTGTGACCCGGTTCTAGGGTTTACATGTTGATTGAAGATTTTCTTTTATCCACCCGTTACCTTAAGGTTTTGGGTGGATGCTCAGATTTTGTCACATGGATCAGAGCATCCAACCAAAAACCTTTAGACAATGTCTGGAAACCCTTATGCAACCAACAAGAGATAAATGTAATCTCTAACAGTATGACATATGTTAGTGGTTGTCTCCCACTTCAGCTGGGTACTTCAAATCAAGAATTCCTTTATCTTTTGCTGATACCCCAAATGTCCATTAATGTATTTTATTCAGTTGCTCTACATTAACTTATTTCATAATAATTAATAATAGTTTCACCTGATAATAGTTTTCTTCTTTTTTGTTGATACCCATGGGACCACTTGTAGTTGCATAAGCAGCTAATTTTATATAAAATCCTTATTTGTGAGTGTGAACCTGTAAGGATTACAAAAGTTTTACTATGTGTATTGATATTCTCAGTCTTATGGTTGAGTTGTTCTTGATCTTCTTGACGCTTGCAAGACACCACCGATGATTGATGGAAATCAGTTATTTGGAATGTTACCTTTCTCAAAGATAAAAAAAATAAAAGATCAGTTATCAGATGATATTATAATTATCTGCAGTTGGAGAATACTAGCATCTAGAGTTGATAGAATTAGTTAAGAGCTAAAGGCTGCAGAAGGAAGAGTTGTTACACTGTCTATATCCGTAAATTATAACCTCAAATGATAGGATGGTTAGGGGAAACAGTCACAATGAAATCTTAGGACAGTTCTTGTAAAAAATGAAATTCGAAGGAGTTCTTCAATATTACTAATAGACCAGAATTCTCTAACAAATTGAAAATATTACTCTGAAGAATTTCATGCCTAGAATTATATTCCAGTGCATTTCACAAATCATCTTTTATTGTTCTTATCATCTTTAAGTGTGTGTTAGCTAATGTATCATTTTTTTCTTCAACACTGTGTTGGAACATCTCTGTTCTACTACGAAAACACGTCTTTCCCTGCAGGTTCAGTAGGTTGCTACTGCCTTTCTCACATACTAGTCAACTAGTGAACTTAACTGCGCTTCGTGCGGCCATAAAAAATTGAGTGAATTTATTATTAATGTTTTTCTAATATTAGAAAATTACAACTAATAATTTGTGCTAGCCTTGGTGGACAGAGTTTTCCTGGTACCTGTTGCTGATGGGAGGTGACATTGTATGGTCATAAAAAATAATACTCCCTCCATCCCATTTTATGCAACATTCTTTGACTTGACACCATGTTTAAAGAAAAAGGAAGACTTTTGAAACTTGTGGTCTAAAGTAATTCTTAGATATTTGTGTGGTTGAAAATCATTTCATTAAGGGTAAAAGTGGAATTTTAAAGTTAAATTGTTTCCAATTAGAGTAAGGTGACATTCTTTTTGGGATGGACTAAAAGGGAAAGGGTGCCACATAAAATGAGACAGAGGGAGTAATAGAAAATTACAACTAAACACAAACAAATGAAAGTTTAAAATGCACCTCTAACATGCGAAATTTTATAAAATTATGTAAATTTTAGAGCTATTTATCGAGACATTTAAGACATATCTTAATCATAATCTTAGAAAACTCGAGAAAAGTGATACTTCGTTTTGAAAATATGCATATGCAAAAGAATGGAATTTAAATGAATGCAGATAGTAACCTAACCTCTCCAAAATTCGTGCTCGACGTTTTCCATTTAAATTTTAATCTTTTAGGGAAGTAATCTAAACTTAATTAAGCGATTGTGTCAGGTGATGACCGAGGAAGGGAGAGATATTGTACTTGTAATGCTTTGTTGCTTCACTATTTTTTGGGCAACTTCTATCAAACTCTCTCTCCCTTCACTACAAAATAAATATTGAAATTAGCGAGAGAATGAATACATGATACTAATTGCCTAATTTTGTTGATAATGTTCACTGCAATTATCACCATAGCTAAGACCATCACCATTACTAATTTTAAAATTTGTAGCGTCTTTGTGTTTTCTCTTATAAATTGATAAGAGAAACAACTAATGACGGCTCAATGACATGAGAAATAAGATGAAACATTTTGTTGGACTTACGAAGATATCAAGTCATCACATTGTTATACAATGTGGATTAGGTGTATATATACGTAGATGCTCATATACAAAAGAATATAATGTTAAATGGATAAAAATTGATTTAACGTGAATACTAAAAACTTCTCCGTGTAAAATTCTTTCTTTTAAATAAACAAAGTAAGAAATTTGTAAAAACATGCAAACTCATTGGAAAAAAGAAAATAGAAAAGATTGTAAAGATATGGAACTTGGGCCTAACTCAACCTCAAAATTTAGCTTGTAAAGAAGGATTGTCCAAGTCCATATGAAGAGACCAAAGGATCCATCCGCCACTGATGTGGGAGACTCAACACCCCTTGTCATGCCCAACGGTTGAAAACATGGTGTGTGGACGAAGAACGACATCGGTGGAGCTCTAGATTGGGATGAGCTTTGCTTTGATGCCATGTAAAGATATGGAACTTGGGCCTAACTCAACCTCAAAAGTTAGCTTGTAAGAGGAGGATCGTCCAAGTCCATATAAAGGGACGAATGGACCCACCCACCAGCGATGTGAGGAACTTAACAAAAATTAGTCAAAAAGAAGATGTGCGGATATCTATTAAAAGCCAAACTCAACACTTGGATCAGAAATTTGTAAAAACTTGCAACATGTTAGGGAAAAAGAAAATAGAGAAGGTAAGTCATATAGAAGATACTTGGATATCTGTAAGAAGCCAAACTCAGCACCTGGAGAAGAAATTTGTAAACACTCACAACATCATTAGGGAAGAAGACAAGTCAAAATAAAAGATACATGGATATCTATTAGAAGCCATATTCAGCATACGGATAAGAAATTTGTGAAAACGTGCAGTTGCAAGTACTTCTCTTTTTTTTAAAAAATAAGCTCCCACAAGGGAATTATGAGAATCAAGAAGGAGAAAGAATAGTAAAAGTAAAAAATATATACTTGAAGATCAGTCAGCAGCTATTTACTTTGTCATCCTCTTACATGTTCATAAAATTGGGTTGGTATGTTTTCTGGCAAGGAAACAAATTAAGGTTGCTTAATTTTTTTTAATTTTTTTGGGGAATATGAAAGGCTGTCCAAACAGTTATATTATTAAAGTCTCACTCTTTAATGCAGTTAAACACATCCAAACTGTTTCAAAATAGTATCAAAAGTTATGTGTGAAACGGTTATTAAGTAGGAAGAAAGGAAAAGCACAGCAGTGGAAAAATAGGAAAAGGCCAAAATTAGGAGATCAAGGAAGAAAACAATTGTAGTGTTATCTTCTCAAAAAAAAAGAAGAAAACAATTGTTGGCCATATTCCAATAGTTGTACTATATGCATATTGATTGTTTAAATAGGAAAAAGGCTTGTTGGTTCGTTTAACCTATTATATGCATACTGATCGTTTGTAGAAAGCACTGTGTACAAAGCTACAATGTGTTCGACTTTCTTCGGGAAGTTGTCAGCAAGGTTCCTGATTATGGCCATTCTGATGCTGCCGGTGAAATGCCAAAAAGAAGGTAGGATCATTTTCTTGTTCGTCTTATCTTCAATTCAGTTGATTGTTCCTCTTACACTTTCAAGATGACAAACTATGCAATATCATATACTGTTTTATCAGGAAAGCTGCAACAGAAGAACATCATGACAGTGAGGATGAATACAAAAGGAGCAGGACAGTGAGTTTCCGTTCTTCGTCTCTTGCAGTTTAGTTTCTTCTTAATTTTTCAGAAAGAAAACTGAAAGAACTTATTTATAATTAAGCATTTGGTTATTGCTTATAAAAAACATTTGATCTTCAATGAATAAAAGGTGTTCTAAATGTAGTATAAGTAGAAACAAGTAATTGCTGATGATCTCATTTTTGTGAGATGAAAGTTTTTTCAGGATAACCTGATTTAGCTCATGCAAATATTGCACTATCCATATCTTTGATTCTTTTAATCTTTATCATTTAGGTAGAAATAATATTTTACCCATGTGTTAGCGGTAATCTTATTTTTTAATTTAAAGGTAAGGTTTTATATAGTCTTGTATCTTCTTCTTCTTTTGGATGAAGTAGTGGAGTAACATCTTTTATTTTTTATTTTGGATGAAGTATTCTCATAGTTTTTTTTTTTTTGAATGAATAATCCTATCTTTTTTGGTTTAGAGATAAAAAGTTATAGTGGTTTCACGAGCACTAATTTTTTCGAACTCCAGGACCCTTTATTACTTCAGACAACATTTAATGGATAACATTTTATTTTATTTTTATTATGGTGGTGTCACTGGCTAGTTTTTGCACTCCTGGATTACCCCACCCCATACTTGCATCCCCTTAACTGCCATGTAACTCTGTCATAAAGGCTTAGGAAGATGAGAATTAATGGATAACTCTTTATGAAGTGCTCTCTTTGCCCCCTTCTGTCATGCTTATCTCGGTTTTTAGAACTTCTCTCCTATCCGCTCCTCTTTTTCCTGTCTTTCTTTCTCTGTCTCCTTTCTTTGGCCCTCTTTTTCTCTTTTCCCTTACTGTCTCTCTTCTCTTTTTTTGGTACTATGTCAATTTGGTAAAAACTGTGGTTTTTCTCATTTTAGTTGGTACTACATCAATCTTGGCGTGAGAGCATATTTATAGTTTTATTCGTTACGCTTCGCCGAAATTCTATAGCACCTATTAGAAATACCTTACCTCTCTAAATAACTCAATTTGCACTAGTTACTCGGCTTTCTTTTCATCATTCAACTGGAACAGTTACTTGGCCCTCCTTCCCCAATATGAAAGGTGGAGACAGAATTGTGGTTTTGCAGTACATCATTACAATCGGAGTTGAATCTATTCTAAGTTGGCCATTTGCACAAAATTCTTAGAGGGATGGAAATCAACTGTTATATGATGTTACACTGACCATCACTTATGAGTTCCATTATAGGAATTGAGATTTTTGTTAAGAGTCGCATTAGCTATTTCACTCACTGCAGTTGAGTTTCTCCAAGTAAGAGAGTGATATAGCTTAAACTAAGATTGTACTCATTATCTTTGGTTTTCGTCTGTGTAGAGATTTATTTGTCAATAGAAAATGTGAATATCTTAGTATAATATATCCCCAAGTTATGGAATATTGTAATGAAGTCTATCTAAGCGGAGCAAAATGGATAATAAGTGTTCATATTGCTGACCTAACTACCTTCACGTTGAGGCATGGTGTTATTGTTCCTCTTAGTAAGTTAGGCTTTATACATATGGCATAATTAAATTCGGAGAAAGATGTAATGTGATACAGCAACATCGTGTCACTTTTCTGGTGTTTTCATATAATGTGATAACACAATCATTTGTTATTTGTCATGAGAGTTGCTATGCACAGTGATTACTTCATATTTTTCTTTTATCAAGCCATGACATGAATGGCTTCATATCCTGCAGGAGATGTCTCCTGTTAGCGGTAGTGGTAGGGGAAGAGGTAGGGGTAGAGGAAGAGGTCGTGGTCGGGTAAGCCGTGCTGATAAGGATCTCTCACGACCTGATATGCAACTTGAATCATGCACATCTCTTCAGCAGAGTGGTCAGCAAAACCCAAATCCTGGAACTCAGACAGAGAACTGCACAGAACCAAAAGGATCGCCTAAACAGGATTCCACTGTTTGTGACGAGAAAAACTCAGTTGTAATAACTCCTAATCTGAAGGTCAACGTAGAAGATAGTATTGAGAAACCAGCTGCACCAGAAATAGCAGCCTGCAATCCATCTCCAAAGCCTGTGACTGAGAAAGCGGAGGAAGGCCCTCAGTGGTCTCTCGAAATGGACAGAATGGTCATCGATCCTGCTCATATGTCACAACTGAATACAAGTGTGGCGGAGGAGGAAGAAGATTATGATGAAGAAGAGTAGGCAGATAAAATAACAAACAAATGGCCTATTTGACATATACTATCTATTGGTTCCAGTTTCATGTAGGCCTCGACATAAAGGGCATGATTCCCTCTGCCACCCCTTGTGATTTTATTGACATATTAGTGTCTGTCTATTTCTTAGTTGTCTTTGTGACTTGAGTCTTGTAATGGTTGCTAACCGTTTTCTTTTCCAGTAGAAATAAGTAGGAATTGTGTATGTTGTACCTGTTACTATATGATATTAGGTCTATTTCATCTCGTATCTCCACTTATTTTCTTAGAACTGAGAATTCCCAGCAGAGTTTGAATGATACATTACTTGTATGTGTCTTTCAATGTATCATGGGTTAAATATTCTGTTTTGATTTTTGTTGTCGATACATTATATGCATCTCCCAGTATATCATGGATTAAATATTTTGTTCTAATACATTACGTATAAGAATCCCCCAATGTATCATTAGTTAAATACTCTGTTCTGATAATTATTTATGATACATTACTATATACATGTCCTAATGTATCATAATTTAAATAATATGTTCTGGTAGTTATTTATGATACATTATTGATATATATGTCATTATTCTGATACATTAGTTATAATGTCGAATATTTAAATACTTGATACATAAATTATACCTCTTAATGTATCTTTCGCAGTGTATCAAGTTATGAATGAAAATTATACTGTAATCCAAAGACAGTTGCATCAAATACAATATATGATGACCTTGACACATATGATACATTTATATTATATCAAGGTTAATCGTGTATCGAATAAAGTTTTAAATCAATGTACATAAGATATATATTTAGAATACATTGTAATTGTATTATTGTCTTAGTAAGTATGTATCATGTACATAAGTTTTTATTTTTTATTTTTAATTGATCTATGAAGTTGATAATTGATGATTGGAAAGAAAAAAATGGATGAAGACAAAGATTTGCTACGATATGGAATAAGTTGGGGTGAAAAAATTTCAAAATTGAATTGCTTAAAGTTTTTAAAATTTTGGAAGAGATTGATATCAATTTGTTTTGCGTGATTTATGGAACTTACATTTAATTTTACTTTTAATTTCCTTTTTAAATGAAGCAGCCAAATTGTCTAATGTATTTGGATGGCTCCTATGTATCCGAATGACACAAATTTGAAGAAATTTTTGTAAATTAAAAAAGGATATGAATAAAATATAATTTGCTTCTTACCTATGGTATTTATATAGTTATACAATAATAAAATATGGCTATATTTGTTAAATACCATCACAAAATATGGCTATAAGTGCAAATGACCCAAATGATAGCCCGGCCCATTAACTTTATTCCCTTGGTACAATTAGGTATAAATCTCAACAATCATCGCATTTTTTCCTTCTCTTTAGCTGATTGAGGCAGCTGAGTTCCGCAAACTAAACCCTAGCTCCTCCGTCTCGTACCGCCGTCGTTCCGCCGCTCTCTTTTCATAACTGCATAACTTAACCCATTTTTCAGATAATCCTCCATAGTCAGATAATCGGAAAAGGTAATTTCTGGTTCTCTGTTTTTTTTTTTTTTTGAAGTTTTCGGCTAATTTAAATCTGCTACAAAGATGAAATGGTGTAATGCGATGTGCTCAATATAGATTTTGTAGAATCTATTTAACGTTAGTTTTATTTTTTTTAATTATATTTTACCTTATTTTATCCATGCCTATTTAGCTTCTGTTTGATAGTACTTCTTATGTGTACATATTTCGGGTGTGTTTTCTCCTCCTATTTAATGGTCGTGTTATGAAAGAGAATCAATGCTTAATAAATGTGGATGTGTGAGGGGTGTTGTACAAGAAATGGTGTGGTATGTTTAGCTCAATAAACAACTTCTCTGGAATTAATTCAGTCATTTCTGTGTGCCTTAAAACTTGTAACTTGTATCTGTGTCTTCTTGATTAAAAAAAACAAAAAAACAAAAAACCTTATATCTGTGTCTTCTTATTATTATATGTCAAAGAGGTGATTTTTTTTTTCTTGAGGAGAACCACATTATGTATTTGCCCCAGTCTCACAAATTTTTGCCCTTTTTGGGTTTTTGATATAGAGAACAGTCATTTTATGGGAATAATATTGAGCTAGCTTTTGTTATTTGATTGTTTAACAAATGATTGACATGAGAAACTTGAGCTGTTGAGAATTATTCCTTTTTTTCTGAAGTCATAATCAGTGTTTGGCTTCTCAAGATTTGAAAAAAGGATTTGTTTGACATAGTATGAGTTTCTAAACTTTATTTTTAAGAAGTGGATTGGTACATGTCTGTTTTAAGACATTGTTTAAATTTATCATGGAAAAGCAAAAGGAGTATAATTTTGTAATTTTCATAAGTAGCATGAATCTCATTGATACTGAATGCACAAAGTAATTGTGTATGTTTCCATAAGTAAAAGGGATTTCATTGGTATTGAATGTACATGGTGGTTGTGTATGTATCTAAAGATATGAAACAAGGACATGTTAAGTATTATGATTTGGTTGTGATGAATTCTCTGACTGTAGTTTGACAAATGTTTCCACTGATTCTATAAAGTTTGTTACATTGAGGGAATTTCCTTGGAAAATTGTTCTGCATTTTCCTATGGAGGGAGATCAGTGGTTTCATTATTACCTTTGAGTTAATTGTGAATTTGATTTTTGTTGAATTTAATGTGGTTCAGGTTATAATTTACAAAAAGTTAGAACCTATTCAACTCAGGTTTTCAAGTCTATTTTATACTTTTGATTTTGGCAGTCATGAATTTGTTCAAACCAGTGTTTGATTACCGAGATTGTCTGTTGATTGAAAGTGTTAGTCATTACAATGATTTTATTTTCTTGCTGCTTGCAAACTGTGATGAATAGGTAGAATCTAGGTACCAAAAGCATCACAGCCCTCCTCTATTTTGTCTTCCAACTTTTTGCCCTCTGGAGCTGTTGTACTCATCTGACTCCACCTTTGGCATGTTTTTATTTTTGTGCTTCAACGATTGCGTGTGCGTCCCTCTGTTCTGTTTTGGTAACTTTATTTCAATACTATTAGCCAACTTAGGAGTTTCTTATAACTAAAGGCTCTATAATCTTAGACTTGTGCTACCCGGTCAGCCTACACTCTTTCTGTAGCTATCCACACTAGTATATAATTTGTGTATATAGAAGCCAAGAGCTAGAAGGTTGGAGGGGTTGGCCCAGTGTTAGTATTACAACTGATGACACATAACAAGCTTAAGCAGAAGAGTAAAGGAACTCCTGAATATAATGTTTGAAACAAACCCAACTAAGCCCGAATCCTTAAATAGCTGGTATAGCCTAGAAGAGTCTTTTTCTCGTGATGCTTCCAAGCTGCTACATGCAGTAACATATGCATTGATTTTATGATGATGGGTGACATTATTTTCTTGCCTCTGTGTTGTCTTTGACTTTTGTTTTGATGTGTTACGATTAAGTTTTCCTCATTAATACAGGCTGGAGAGCGCAGAAGACTGCTTTTCTTGTCTCTTGGCCAAGTGTAGCTGTTGGTAGATGTGTCTTTATTTATCTTCTACACTTGAGGGCTAAGTTTTCTCTATGGCTTCCAGGAATAGCGTCCGTCTTATTTCATACTCGGAAGAAATTATAAATGGTGAACCGATCTATATTTCCTCTAACTGCTGTCCTATTAAAACTCACAAATATGAGCCTGCTGGGCTTGCTTTTCACTCTGTTGCTCTTAGACTCATTGGGCATGTCGAGAAAGAAGACGCCCAAGATGGCAAAGAAGATGTTCCTAATGACAAGGAACAGACATTTGCCTATTCATCAGAATCATACAGCTCCAAGGGTAAAAAGAAGTCTTCTACTGGCGAAAAAGTACAAGATCATTATGCATTGTTAGGGCTGAGCAATCTAAGGTATCTTGCATCTGAGGATCAGATAAGGAAGAGCTATCGTGATGCTGCATTGAGGCATCATCCTGACAAGCTGGCTTCTCTTCTTCTAGCTGAGGAAACTGAAGCTGCAAAACAAGCTAAGAAGGAGGAAATAGAAAATCACTTCAAAGCTATTCAGGAAGCATATGAGGTTCTTATGGACCCTGTTAAAAGAAGGATTTATGACTCCACAGATGAATTTGATGATGAGATCCCAACTGAATGTGCTCCACAAGATTTTTTTAAGGTCTTTGGACCTGCATTTTTAAGGAATGGTCGTTGGTCCGCCACCCAACCTGTCCCTTCATTAGGTGATGAGAATACTCCAATTAAAGAAGTGGATAGCTTTTATAATTTCTGGTACAGCTTCAAAAGTTGGAGAGAGTTCCCACATACTGATGAGTTTGATCTTGAGCAAGCTGAATCTCGTGATCACAAGAGGTGGATGGAAAGGCAGAATGCGAAACTGTCAGAGAAGGCCAGAAAGGAGGAATCTGCTAGGGTGCGTGCACTTGTTGACAATGCCTATAGAAAAGACCCTAGAATCTTGGGAAGAAAAGAGGCGGAGAAAGCAGAGAAACAGAGAAAGAAGGAAGCTAAACTACTTGCAAAGAAATTACAGGAGGAAGAAGCAATTAGGATTGTTGAAGAGGAAAAGCGTAGGAAAGAGGAGGAGGAGAAAAAAGCTGCTGAAGCTGCTTCTCAGCAGAAGAAGTTGAAGGAGAAAGAAAAGAAATTATTGCGGAAGGAGCGTAGTCGTTTAAGAACCCTTGCAGCTCCTGTTTTGTCTCAGCATTTGCTTGGGCTAACTGATGATGATGTAGAAGGTCTATGCATGTCACTTGACATTGAGCAACTGAGGAATTTATGTGATAAAGCCGATGGAAAGGGTGATCTTGTGATAGCTGAACTTCTCAGGGGAGCACTTGGACATGAACACAACTCGAAATATGAGAATAAAGACGAAAAGATTAAGTCGCAGCAAAATGGTTCACTGGAGAGTAAAAAACAAGTTCCTTCAATGAGCAGTGAGAAAAGGGAGAAACCTTGGAGCAAAGAAGAAATTGATCTTTTGAGGAAGGGGATGCTGAAATATCCTAAAGGAACTTCTCGAAGATGGGAAGTTATTTCTGATTATATTGGTACTGCAAGGACAGTTGAAGAGATCCTGAAGGCCACAAAAACAGTTCTGCTCCAGAAGCCTGACTCCGCTAAAGCCTTTGACTCCTTCCTTGAGAAAAGAAAGCCAGCACCTACTATTGCCTCTCCTCTTTCCACTAGGGCAGAAGTAGAGGGAGTAGTAAACAGTAGCAAGCCTGAAAGTGAAAGTGCTAAATTAGCTGATTCTCAGGTGTCCCCTAGTCAAAACACAAACAGCCAGAACACTGAGGACGCACCTGCAGCAAACGGGGTTTCCTCGAGTTCCGATTCAGACATATGGTCTGCTGTGCAAGAGAAAGCTTTAATTCAAGCTCTGAAAACCTTTCCAAAGGAAACCAGCCAGCGGTGGGAACGAGTTGCAACTGCAGTCCCTGGGAAGACCATGAACCAGTGTAAAAAAAAATTTACATTACTCAAAGAGAACTTCAGGAACAAGAAAAGTGCAGTGTGAGGTTAGTGGTGCTTGAAACATGAGTGTCTAGTTTTTTCTAGTGCTATCTTTTTATTGTTCAGGCAGCCGTTCACACGAGAAATGCATCATTGATAACATACCCCAGCCCACTTTCAGTACCATTTTTGTCATTAAGCAGTAGCATTTACATATCTACTATTCAGTACGGCATTGTGAAGTTACTATACTGGAAATACATTAATATTTGATGGGAAATACCTATGATACTTAGAATTGCATCTTTCTTTCTTTCTTTTTTTAATTGTTGGCCTCTAAATTTTGATTTCTCCCCCCATCTAAGTTTCTTTTTTCATTCCCCCTCCTCTTTGAGTTGATTTTCCTTTACCCTGCACTGTGTTCCCGGATAATTCTGGGCGTGCTTGGTAAACAACGTTGGATCTACCCTTCTGGGTTGACTCGGCCAACATCATACTGAAGTTGGATTATCAGTTCAATATTTATGTTGATTGACGTGTGAAAAAAAATTATTCCACAAATAGAACAATAAAGATGTAGTTAGCCCTCTTCACTCCAATGATGCATCTATTTTATCTCTAGCTTAGAGGGCATTCCGCACAATGACCAGTGCGATTTGTGTATCTATCAGTGGAGGGTTTAGATAAAGTAAGTAGCTCGCAAAGAGGCTGGTACCAATAGATAGAGCTACTATTAAGATACACAAAGGCGGTTGAGAGTGGAAGGAGTTAACCTCTCCGCCTCAGCGACAAGGAGTAGTTGTACATGTACCAGTTAGGGTGCCAATCTAGTGTAGTACTGCTATGGCAAAAACAAAATTTCTCACATCTCTATGACTCTTTGTTCTCGTGACCAACTATGAGGTATGAATTTTTTTTTAAATTTTTACTTTTTGTTTTCCACCTGGTATTCGGAGCCTACATTGAAGCTCCACTATATTTGGAGTGGCGTTTTTAACGGGATTTTGTGGTATGAATACTTTCGTCTGAAGTAGATGATCAGAATGAACAGTGAACTTGTCAAAGAAAACTAACTTGACGGCCAGAAATTTGATTTTGAAAAAATTTCTTTTAATATCTTAATATAAAATAAAATATTCATTCGTCTTGAACCAGCAGTGAAGCAATTCATCTATTTATAACAACAATTACGTCTCAATTTCAAGAAATGAATTTGCTCAAACTTATACCCTATCGAGTATGCGCGGCAAAGTTAGCCATGAAAATTTGAATGAGTTATGATTTTTGCTTTAGCCTCGTTTAAATATAGCTTAATCCGCCTATTTGACACGTGAACTATTATTGCAAACTTGTAACAATAAACGACAACAAAAGGAATCTGCCTACGTTAGAGATTCTAAATCTTGATATACAAAAATGAAAATCTATCAACTTCAAGAGGTCCCTACTAGAATCTGGAAATTATCTCCATTACTGTTCGTTCATTTTAATGAAGGTAAAATATTTTTTAATCACAAAACAAAATTTCATGAAGGAAACACAATCACAATAATTACATCAGCTATATATGAATCTTCCCCCAAAAATAAACAATTCACTTTGCAACAAATTAGATACCTTGTAATTGATGATCACAACAATTACATCAGCTATATTAGTGTTTTTCTTTAGGACAGCTTAATTAGCATAAGAATTAACACCCTCTAACCTTCTTATATATATGTATACTAGCAATATAGTTTCAGAACAGAAGTTTGATCCTCTTGCTGAGTCAACTTCACAGTATGTCAGACCGACTTATTTTAAATAGCATTCGTCCCAGATAAACTATCCACCTCTTAACTATTCTCGTTATATTCTATAAAAATTAAACGTAAATTTTGAATGGGAAGCAAGAAAGTGGTGGTGGTGGTTCATGATACATCAAAAGAGGTAAATTGGACTGCCATTAGAGGGGTTCTTTTTAATTTCAGTCTAGAGGCAGGAGATGAGCTTATTCTACTGGGAGTTGTTCACCAATTTAACAATTCAACTACTACATCAGCTTTTTTGAGTACAGTAAAACTTCGTAAGTCTTCTATACAAATTTTAATTAAAAGTATTTTGCATTCACGCAACATTTAAAAAAAAGGATGTAAATAGAGATGGCAATAGGGTGGGTGTGAGGGCAGGTTGAACTCAACCTCCAAAATTTTTAAATCGCCCTGCCCCGCATGATGACTTCCTTCATTTTCAACCCACCACACTCGGCCCTCATAGACATGTCCCGTATAAATCCGTCCCACTTAAGTTTTTAAGTTCTTTTATTTTTTAATTGAATTTAATATGAAAAATAAAAATTCATATTTTTTTTAATTTTTCGCTAATTAACGTCTCAACAACTAATTAACTATTTTTTGTTGACATTTCAATAATTGTTTCTTAATCATAAATTAAAAGTTTCTAATTTAATATTTTAACAACTAGCAATTTACCGGACATGTCTAGTTTAAATTTTAGAAAAAAAATTAAAGTCGATGTTTAATATAAAAAGTTTATATTTTTTATTTTTACTAATTACAAAGATTTAATTTTCTTCAAATTTCTATTTGACTTTTTAAACCCTCGCCTCGCATTAGTTTTAAAAATAATTACTTCAACCCGCACTGCCCCATCTAACTTTAAACCTATCCCGACTTGTACACGAAGACAACTTAATTGTTGCTAGCGTGCATTTTATAGCGATACAAAATTATTTAAGGGTTCTTTTATATATATATATAAAAAATGATAGAATATTTCAATATTTGTTTCTTCAACTTGTTTATATTTTTGTAGTGGGACAACGCAATAAAATAGATCAAAAGCTAGTGGAAGAAGAGCTAGTTAAAAGGATGGAAGAATATAATAAGAGTTTGGAGATGCTACTTTTATTGAAACAATGTGAAGTTCACAAGGTTATTTTCTAAACTCACTTCACATTTTGTTTTGTTTTCGATTGAAAATATAATTAAGTAAACGCTCTAATTTAACTTGGCAAGTTGTTAAAATGAGATAATATTGGGTGTTATACTTGTAGGTCAAGTTTCACATACAAGTTCAAGCTGGAAATTCAAGAAAGGTGGTTGCTGTTATAGCAATCAAAAGATTGAAACCCACTTGGATCATTCTAGATAGGTTAGTTACTAAATTTCACATCTCCATTTGATTGAAAGACAAAAGTAAAATTGGTTCTTTTTGTTTGTAGGGAAATGAAAAAGGAGAAGAGGTACTTCATGGAGAAGCTATCATGTGGAATTTCAAAATTGAAAAGTAACAACTCCATAGAAGATGTGAGAGGACCACTAAAATTGATGGAGAACACTAAGGCCTCCTCTACTAAAAGTACATTTTCATATGATGAAATGATACCGGGAGACGATGATTCATTAGAAGAAGTTACTTCTCTTCAGCAAAGTAAGTTCTTCTTTTGATACACGTTAGATTGATGATTTTGTATTATGTTTGACAGTGCTCTGCTGTCGTTTATTATTGATGTATTGTAGACTCGAAATCATGCAAAGAACAGGCAAGCAGTATCCCAGGAAATCACTATTCAGATTTTTGTGAAAAGTCAGTTAAAAGATCTTCTTCAAATGACCGAGTAAATCTAAGTTCCAGCTCGGCAAACTCTTATAGTTCCTCGAGTTCTTCTTTCCATGTTTCCAATGACCAAAACCAGAAGCATCAACTTAAGGACAAAGCAAAAGAGGAGATATTCAATGATCAATATTTGTATGGCGTAATATCTGAATGCTCCTTTTGTGGGAACAGAAGGCCAACTATGGAGTTGCACAAGGACTTCAGTTATAAGGAACTTGAAGAAGCAACAAAAGGATTTTCCAATGAGAACTTTCTATCAGAAGGCGGATTTGGTTCTGTTTATAAAGGGTATTTAAAGAATATTGGGCTAAGAGTTGCTGTGAAGCAGCATAATGATATGAGCCTTCAGGGAGATAAGGAATTCAAGTCTGAAGTTGAGGTTCTTAGCAAGGTCAGACATCCAAATTTGGTCATGTTGTTAGGGTCTTGCTCTGAAGGTAGCCAAAAATTGCTTGTCTATGAGTATGTTTGCTATGGTTCACTAGACAAATTCTTATCAGGTAAGTTTATTTTCGAATTGCTACTGCATAATACTATTAATTTTAGAATGCGCAGATTGGACTATATTTGGACGGATTAAAACAGGAGGACTAATTGAATAGATTTGGTCATTACTTCCTTGGTGTTTATTTGAATCAAGTTGACTGGATCAGTTTGGGCTAAACAATGAGTCGTTGGGGTCAATTTGGTCTAGAATGTGTTAAACTGGGAGTCTATATATGCTCACTGATCACAATTATGTAATTCTGATGCAGTAGATATAAGAATGTCTCTCAATTGGGAGAGGAGGCTAAAGATAGCTTTGGGTGCTGCCAGAGGCTTAGAATATCTACATAAATACAACATCATTCACAGAGATATTAGGCCTAACAACATCCTCATCACACATGATCATGAATCACTGGTATGTTGTCCATCGAGCTGTCCTTTTTTATTTCCCTTGGGTGTTTTAAGTTAGACATTTATCTTAATCTAACTATATGGAACATCGATGACTTAGCTAGGAGATTTTGGACTTGCAAAATCGGCGTATGATGAATCACAAAATTTTTCTTGTAATAATGTGGCTGGCACTCCTGGATATATGGCACCAGAATATGCAGCAAGTGGAAAGTTCTCAACTAAAACAGATGTTTATGCTTTTGGAGTTGTTCTGCTGCAGCTTATCACTGGACTCAAGAACACAGACAAATATCTTGAAGATAAAAGTCTTGTCGAATGGGTAAATTGAAAACATCATTTCTACATTTAACACATTATAACATTAATTGCTAATGATAACTTGTACTTACAAGTGTAGGCAATGCCTCTTTTGGAGCAAAAGAATTATCCGCGTCTAATTGATAAAACGATTGTGGATTCTCATGATTTCCATCAGCTATTTTGGATGGTTGAGTTAGCAGGAAAATGTCTCGAAAAGGATCCTGATAAGAGGCATACCATGGAATGGGTAAGTTTTGCTTATATATCAACTAAAATGACTTAGTTGATTTTGTTTTTGATTCGATTACTTGTTTCCACCGTTTCTTCTCTTCAAACAACTATAATCTTCATCTGTATGATCTTATAACCGCGACATTGAATTTCAGTATAACATGCTCCCTTCAACTCGTCATTTTGTTATTCTTGTTGTTCTTAGCTTATTGATTGTCATACATATTTTGTTAAAGCAGGTGGTGAAGATTTTGAGTAGTATAATGGAAGGAAATGGTGATACTTCTATAGACTTCAACACCAAAGGAACAGTAACAACTTCTTCTTCATTTTCAACTGACAGAACATGTTCATCAAAAAGATGGAGTCCTTCATCATCCAATAGTAATCATGAAGAAAATGAAAGAAAGAAGATTAATCTCAAACATAAAGGGGCAACTCCAAACAAAAGCAAACTACTTTATGAAGAGATGATTCATTGATTATTCGTTTTAGCGGCGGAACTAGGATTTACACTCTATGACGTCAATCTATAAGGTTGTCTTTTGGAAACAAACTCTCTATCTCAGTACCTCTTAGATACCCTTACTGAATCCCACTTTCTGGTAGGGGTAGGATGATGTTTGGCCTTCTGTTATAGTAGGTTAGTAGGATTAGTTGTGTCTTTCTATCTTCTGTTGTTATTGTTTGTCTTATATTTGTTACTTTTATTGTATTTATATTTATATATTACTAGTCCTGGGAACGTGCGTCACACGTTTTTCCCAAAAAGGTCTCAAAATATTTCATACAAATTTTATATTGCAAATGACATGTTTTATCCCCTTCAAGTCTATTGGTATTTACTAAAAAATATATATCATTTTTATGGTAAAAAGTACATATATTTTTCTAATAAAAAGAATATATCCTTAATTATAAACTTGACTAAAAGTGCATTAAGTAAAAATAGCTAACTATTATACAAATACAATATTCAAATGAGGATATTAAAATACTATATGCTAGGATGATGCATACAAAACAACAAATCACTATAAATTCTCAATAATAATAATAAAACAATAGAAAGTTGTGCAATAAACATTAAACAAAACAAAAAAAAATAGACAAGAAAAGAGAGCATAGAAATTTTCTCATATATATTTTTCAATTGTTTTAAGTGTGCATAATATTGTTTCAAATATCACTATTTATAGGATTAGATCGAAGAATACAAAAGGCTGTCATGAATATGACATTAATGCATTTAAGATCATGGATGAGAGGTGGGAGTAAAAATCATAACGAATACAATTAGTAATGTCATTTCATCCCTCCAAACTCATTGAGCTATTTAACATTTCAGTCATTTTGTGGAAACTGAAACGAAAACACACAATTAATACTATTAAGATATTTAAAATGGTTATTTTTTGAAGTTCTTTTCACTTATAGCATATTACTTCCTTAGCATAATATTTTACATATATTCACAATAATTATTAAATAAAAGAGTAACTTCAAGAAATTGAAACGACTACAATAACTTTAGCTTCTCAATTAGACAATTCATTGTAAAATATTTAATGTTGTAAAAATATTTAGTGTAATATAAGTTTATTTTTTAGTAAATAAATATTATAGAAATTGTTTTAACTTGAAGGGTAAAATGGTAATTCAACTTTTCACTTTGAATCTTCCCACTTTTAGTAATACTAAATTAAGTGTACGTGTGTTACATGTGTATGTTACGTCAATATTATTAAATTGAATTCAATTGAATAATATAAATATTTGGAAATCCTTAATATATTCTTAATAGTCATGTTTTTGTTGAGACGCTTAAAACTTCCTTGATATTTTTAATTTTAGTATGTATATATTTTTAAACTCCTTAATTATTAATTCTACCTAGCTAATATCTCATGCTTAATTTTTTTCTATTATCATATACTTTAGGTTTCCTTAATTTTAATTATTATAAGAAAATAAACAATAGTTTGAGAAGAAAATTGTAAATGACAATTTTAATTGTAATTTTTTTTTGAAGTGATTCACACTTTATAGTGTTGATTAAACCCGACCACTAAACCCGAATCGAACCCAACCTCGAACCCGAATCAAACCCGACCTCGAACCTAAATCATACCCGACCTCGAACCCGACCTCAAACCCAACCTCGAACCCGACCTCCAAACCCGACAACGAACCCGAATCAAACCCGACCTCGAACCCGACCACCAACCCAACCTCGCAACCGACCTCGAACCCAAATCAAACCCGACCTGAACCCGAGCCTAACCCGACCTCGAACCCAACCTCAAACCCAACTTGAACCCGACCTCCAACCCAACCTCAAAACCGAACTCGAACCCGTCCTAAACCCGAGCCAAACCCTACCTCGAACCCCACCACGAACCCGAATCAAACCCGACCTCGGACCCCACCACGAACCTGAGCCAAACCCGAGCTAAACCCGACCCAACCCATCCTCGAACCCGAATCAAACCCGACCTCGAACCCAACCTTAAACCCGACCTGAACTCGACCTCGAACCCGATCTCCAACCCAACCTCGAACCCGACCTCAAACCCAAATCAAACCAGACCTGAACCCGAGCCAAACCCGACCTCGAACCCAACCACGAATCAGACCCGAACCCGAGCCAAACCCGAGCTAAACCCAACCCGACCTCAACCCGACCCAACCCGAGCCAAACCCGAGCAATTTTTTGACGGTTTTTGACAAACTTTTTTTGCCAGTTTTTAAAATCCTTTGTGGGACCTTTAAAAAAAACTTTTTCTTGCCTACTTTAAAACCCTTTTTTAGGTCATTTTTTTGGGATATTTTGTAAACTTTTGACTACTTTTTTTGGGGAATCAAGTCTATTTTAGTTGAAAAAAATTTCTTTGTATAGAAATTTGACAAAATCTTCTCTATTTAGTTTTTATTGTATTTATTATAATCAATATTTAATATCATTAAATTGAAGAAAAATGGTGAAAAGACGATTTTGTCTAAAACATAGTCTTTTAATGAAGGACAAAAAGTTCAATCAACATTTCTAAGGGTATTCACGCTTTTAATATAGTATAGATAGATATGATGATCATTTGCTTTCCACTTTAGTTGTTTTTTTTTCTTGTTGAGTATCTTCTGCTTTTGGGGCTTGTTATTGTTGAGACGAGGATCTTTCGAAAACAATCTCTCTATCTCTATGAGGTAGTGGTAAGGTCTGCATACATTTTACTTGATATTCTTAAAAACGCATTATCATTATATTTTTTTGTAACGTACCAATGTATTGACCTAACATTACATTGGTAATTCCTGTAGTCCAAGACATATTCAGGACTTGTAAAATTAATTTATAATAAAACTGATTATGTAGATTTGATTTAGTTCATTTTTAAGTCCCATTTACATACTAGGCTATGATGATTTTAGGAGACGTAAAAGTGGGTCAACATAATATACACTACTAATGTTTTTATTACATTTTTGAATGAAAAATGTTGGTCGGCTATTTTTGTAGATATTTTAATTGAATCACAAAAAGAAATACTAGTAGTTGTATTTTTACTCGAATAGTTTAGGAAGTTTTCTAGTATTGTTTCAACGAGAATTTATTTTCTTATCATACATTTTTTCAATGAGCTAATTCAATAGGAAATGATTGGAAAAAATTATACTATCAGAGACGTTTGGTGTGAGATATAAGTTATAATAATTCCGGGATAAAATGTAGGATTATTTTATCTCATGTTTGGTTGGAGATATAAGATAATTTTTGGACTATTTATCCCACCATTTTTACCTTAGTAATGAGATAAGTTATCCCACTACAGGCTAACTTATTTCGGAATTAATTATCTTGGAATAACATGTTGCCAACCAGACGGCCCCTTACGAAATTACGACCATAAGTACTCATAATCAATTAACATAATAAAAATGTAAAGTTTGTTATTACTATAGATGATAAATATTTTTCTTAATATAGTATAGCTATGTAAGTTTCCCAAGTTTATAAAGACAATATTAATTTCATTTATCTAATAAAAAGTAAGTACTTCTTCTGTCTCAGTTTATATAATTTATTTTTTTAATCAATCCAAAATATAGATTTAATAATAATTTAATTTTAAAATATTCATTTTACTCTTAATAACATAATTTGCAATCATGAAAATATCTATCACTTATTTTATGCCACAAATTATATATTTTTTTTTTTGAAAATTAAGAGAATATATATAATTTAAAAGAAAGGTGAAAGGAAACAGTTTTCCCGCCAAAAAAGAAAAGGCAAAATCGCCCAAAATCTGCATACTTTTATAACGCCAAAATCTTTGCTGCCAAATTTAAATTTGAATTTAAAGATACCCTATATGTGAAATTGAAAGTACTCTCTTCTGTGATTGCTAGGGTTTCGTTTGAAGAATGTCGATTAGTGGTTCCTCTCCGCTCTCTCTTTCTAAGTCGGCCACTACTACCTGTGGCTCTCTTCTTCAACAATTGCAGGTAAATATTTGTTGGAATGATTCTTTATGGGTACCTTGTGATTTTTGCCGAATAAGACTGTTTTAGGGGAGATATACAATAAAAATATGTTAAATTGGATTGATTTCTTAAGTTTGTTTATTCATTCAAGATTTTGGGGTTTTGTGTTTTCCCGTCTTTTTTTCTTCTTTTTAATGTGCGGGAGATTCAGTGGAATTTGTAAGAAGTAACCTTAGTTGCGTCTTAACTGTTCTGTTTTTTTTTTTCTCTTTCTAGTACACACGTACATCACACATACACACAGACACATACGTACATAAAACCCAAGATTTGTGGTGGATAAGAGCTGTAGACAGTAAGATTGACCTTTGGGTGTTCAGATTCTTGTTTTTAATTGCTGTGGAGGTGGTTACTGGGAAACGTGATAGACATTTTTGGAATTGATCATAAGGGGGTGTGACTTTAGTGGCATATGATTGAATTTGGCAATAATCAGTATCTTCTTTTTGTACACGAATTAAATTGATAATGAAGGAGAGTTCGGAAAGTAGGATTCTCTTGGTTGTTGGTGGAACGAATTGGATGTTTCAACAGTTTGCATAATGTCTTTGTCGTATTTAGGTCGATTTGTTATATTCTTTATGGGCGGCTCCTGCTTGGCATTTCAAGTATTACATTTCAATAGCTTTGTTATTCATATACCTCTGTATTCTTGTTTCTATATGATTTATTAGTGCATATGAGTATGTCTGGAATTTTTAATAGCTACTAGCATTTCATGAAGCAAAAGTACATCATCTTGCAAACTGTTTCATTCATCAGGGCACAAATAAATGTGGATTTCTGGAAATGAGAAATTTGAGATATGATGGTTTTTAGCTTCAAAACTTAGTCGAGATTGCAAATTCTATTGATGCATCTAAGGATGTGGCTTAATTGCTAAAAGTGATTGTAATTATGCTTTGGTATTAGACATGCTTCTGTAGCATGGGCATATCCGTGCATAATCTGGTGTTTCTATGTGTATTATTATTGTACTTGTTTTCTTTCAGTATTTTTTTCTAATTCTGGACTTGAATGTTATATTGGTTCCATGTTTGTCTTGCCGCTTCTTATCTTGTCATGTTGTCACTTTGGAAGTTCTAGTTGAACTCCTAAGTGTTCTCCACAAGTGGTTCAGCTTCATGATAAGTTTCCTGATTGATTTTTGCCAGAATACACATTTATAGTTGCCCATGCCACTATTAGTAAAAACAATTTGCTGCTTATAGAGTTTACCTCTTCATTTACTTCTAGTAATTAGCTTCTTTTTTGACCATTATCATGATATACTTTATTTTGTTCATCTGGCTTATACATTTGATATATAAATGCAAAGTGCAAGCGATGTACTTTAAACACTTGCCTTAAGATTTTTAAGTTGTAAAAAATTAGAATGTTTCTGTCTGAATAAAAGAGGCGAGGAGATGTTTTTCTTTTTCTTAAACTGAGTCTGTTGGGCTGGACACATTAACATTTTTATTGTGCTTCATGACCTTACACGCTGATGTACCCAAATACTAATGGTTCAATAAATTCCTGAAAGTAGTTTAGCATTTATTCTAGAATTTTGCTTGGTCTACGAAAAAGGGAAGTCTTTTTTGCCCCTTAATTTGGAGAATGATGCACCTTCCTCCGAATTTCCCTCTTGTTCGGTACAATCTGCTGCATTTTCACTTACACTTTTTGGAGGTACAATCTATTCAAATAACCCGAATTTTTTCGTCTGAAGGAAATATGGGATGAGATTGGAGAGAGTGACAGTGAGAGAGACAAAAAACTTCTTCAGGTTGAGCAGGAATGCCTCGACATTTACCGTAGAAATGTAGATAAAGAGAGAAAATACAAAGCTGAGCTGCATCTATCATTAGCTGAGGCTGAGGCAGAAATTTCCAAACTTGTTTCTGCCCTTGGAGAACAAGTTTCTTTGCCATTGGTTTGTCCTAAGTTTCTTTAGAAACCTTAAACTTCTCCATCATTGAGGCTTTCATTTTTAAATTTTTTTTAACTCTCTTCTTATTTTTCAGTCTGGAAAGATGAAAGGTACCCTTAAGCAGAAATTGGCTGTTATTGATCCTGTGTTAAAAGACATAAGGACTAAGAAACATGAAAGGATTAAGGAATTCTTGAACGTAGAAACACAGATAGCAGCGATTTGTGCAGAAATAGCAGGAAATGACACAGTTATTAGTCCCACAGATATTCAAGTAAGTGAACAAGATTTGACAGCTAAGAGATTGGGAGAACTGAAGTCAAATCTTCAGGAACTTCAGTCTGAAAAGGTTAGTTAACAGATTCTTCTGCCTCTAACTTTGGCTGGAAACAAAAACTTTCTGTATCATTTCATTTCAATCTGTTAACCTTCGTCCTTTTCTGCAGAACCTCCGTTTGCAACGAGTGAATAGCTATATGAGCTCAATCCATGAGCTTACAGTAGTTATGTCACTTGATTTCAAGAAGATAATAGCTAATATCAATCCAAGCTTGGTGAATCATTTGAGTGTACAATCAAAGAGCATAAGCAATGAAACACTTGCTAGCTTAACAAGTGAAGTCAATTCACTGAAGCAATTGAAACAGCAGCGGCTAGAAAGGGTGGGTGAATCATCAACCAGTGTCTCCATAATTTGCATTTTACATTTGGTGGAATAGTCTCTCTAAAATACATAGTGAGCTAAAGTGCTCGCAAGTTTTTTCTTTGTTAAGTGGACTTGCATGGATGCATATCATATCAGTGCGCCTAGAAGTGCAATCTTCTTGTTTTTAGCACCTAAGTATGATAACTTACAATTACTGTTTTTGTATCAGTCTCTGGCTATAGAACACTTGGTAACTCATTTTGGTGCAAGTTATTTTTCGGCTAAATTGAATGAAATGATCAATAAATTGTTAATTATTTCAAACTTTTAACAACTAAGAATTTTAGTTGGATAAACATGATTGAGAATTGGTTTGAAATGTTATCTGCTTTTATGGTTGATTTCTGCTTTAGACCACCCTATTCTGAAAACACTCGCTACATTTGACTCCTATATTATTGTTCATTGCGTAATAACCATATAAATTGTACGCCCTTGATAATTAGTCTGTGAACCAAATGGCCTCATATATCACTTGGCATACTGTTTATTTTTATAATGTTAATTCTTCTTTCATTTGGAGCCATGTGGCTAATGTACAGGAGTATTAAGAAGTAGACAATATCTCCAAGAGTTTTTTCGATGTACTCAAATGTCTGTATGGACATACACTTTCTGCTGAATATATAAAACATTACCTTATAAAAACTAATGTTGATTCTTTTTACTTTTTATTTTATTGATGAAGCTTCAAGATCTTGGCAACTCTCTAATAGAACTTTGGAACATCATGGACATGCCAAAGGAGGAACAGTTAAGGTTTAATCATATTACTTCCTTAGTTTCTTCCTCTGTTGATGAGATAACTAGAGAAGGATCCCTTGCCATTCACATTGTTGAGCAGGTACATTGAGTCATATTCCTCTCTCTTTTTCCATTTGAGTCCTTGGGGGATGTGAGATAAAATTTTGCGAAGATATTCTACTTGTTTTTCATCTAAACCGAACTACTTTCTCTACTACCGCCTCTTACCGCTTCTCATTTCTATGTTGGTAGGCTGAAGTGGAAGTTGAGCATTTAAACGCTCTAAAGACCAGTAAGCTGAGAGAATTGATATTTAAGAGACAAAATGAGCTTGAGGAGATCTATAGGAATGTTCATATGGATGTAGATAGTGAGACTGCACGCCAGATTTTAATCCAGCTTATGGAGTCTGGTACATTCAGTTTACTTTATGCTCATGTCTTTCTGTGACTTTGTTGTGATTTAACTGTTCAGTCTTAAAACAAAAGTTAATTTCTCTTGAAAAATGATTTTTTGCTTGGATCATTCCTATTGTCAATTTCATCAATTTGTTTCCAACTTATTGTTTGTTCTATTGTTGTGTGCTGGGTTTTAAGTGAAAAAGCTGTTAAATCCATTTCTAATGTTTTAGCTGCACTTTGCAAGCTTTTTTGGTAAAGGCAAGTTTGTGGTGCTGATTCTGAAAAGTAATGGTTGGTTTGGATTTGCTTTCACATGCTAAGGGAAAGATTCTGCCATCTCTTGGTCTCACCTTTTAAATTGCATTTGATTGGGTATTAGCTCTTGACTTTTGATTATGGAAAAGAACAGTTTGTGTGAAATCCTTGTGTTGGAGATAATATAGTCTTTTGATGGCATGTTCTGCTTTTGCGTGTTCCTTCTTTTAAATTGTCAACTCTAAAGAACTTTTGTTGGTTACAACTTGAATTCAGAAGTCAACATCTCCATCAGAAATGGAGGAAACACTTAAACAAGTGGTATCAATTGGCACCTAGAGCAAATGTTTATTTTAGATTGAACCATATGGTAGTAAACTGAATGTTATGGTAAAAAAGTAGAGACTAGCATATGATCTATTTTCATCTTAAAGCTGTCAATAATCTACAGCACGAAGTTGACTAATCTACATGAATTATAAGTTTAGACTTTAGATAGGCATTTCAACGCCAACACTAGCCATCACAACCATGTGAAAAGGAATTAGTACTAGATGTAGACAAATTAAAATAAAGCTAAAAATTGTTGCTTCTATAAAGATGACGTAGTATAAGACCTGGAGGACTGATTACTAAGCAAAACTCAAATTGAAGACATGGCTAATGAGGTATGCATGGCTACCTACCAAATCAAACAGCATTCCCATTTATGTAAAGATAATCTTCATGAAATAAAATGTACCCTGTGATGGACGAAGAATGGAGTGATCAATAACCCTTTTCAATTGCCACATCATATCTAATGGGAAGGCAGTGGATAGCTTGTGGACAAACTTAATTGCAAAAGGTATCAACCCCGTCTGATGAGACTGAAGGGCTCACGGATTCACAGTGTTCCCTTCTTAAAACTCATCTCGGCTAATATGAAGTCTTACATGCAAATATCAAATAAGAGGACTTCCATATTTTTCAGATCCTAACAACTTTGCTGTTCATAAAGCTTGATAGAAGACGGAGATGATGCAGTAGTTTTATGTTCATAAAGTCTATTGTTATCGTCAGTAGAATTGAAAGACGGACTTTCATTAATATTAGGTTTATGTTCTCTTATACATTCTTTGTTATAATCCAATACAGGCAGTGATCTCTCTAATCTGCTTTCAAGCATGGATGATCAGGTGGTGAAAGCCAAAGAGCAAGCTGCAAGCAGGAAAGAAGTATTAGATAAAGTGGAGAAGTGGAAACACGCTTCTCAAGAGGAAAGCTGGCTTGATGAGTATGAAAAGGTATACCATGTACATAAGTACAGGTGTTTACTTGTGAGGTATTCTCAGCTATGAATCATATGGAGTGTATGTGCATAAAATAAATCTCTCCCATTTTCGTTTTTTATCTTTATGTTATAGGTCAAATTTATCTTTTATAGATATGTCATAATCTAATCCCTGTAGCAAGCTACTTAGGGAAGTCTGGCATCTCGAACTTAGTGTTGGAAAAAGCCCCCTATGGCCAGCTTAAGGCCTAAATTTCAATGCAGTGTGGACTTGCTGCTTTGCGTTTTAAAAGAGGACAACACTACATAATAAATATAGTTTTTACAGCAATATCCTAATTACTGAGAATTGGATAAATATGTTAGTATTTTGGCATTCAAAATTACTTTATCCATCCAGCATAGAAAATGTAAAGACTTGTGGTCTTAAATTGAAGATTGTATAGTCCTTTAAATCTTGTGGTCTTAAATTTTCCATGTAGGATGTTGGAATTGTAAAATTTACTAAATATAGAAATAAGCACTCTTTTTGAGGCCGACCAAACGAAAAGTGAGACACTTAAAAATGGGACAGAGGGAGTAGTAATTTAGTAATGAAAATCAACAATTTGCATATGTTTCATAACTTTAAATGGTTCTGATTTCTGAACTTTATTGACGTGATTTAAATTCATTCCAATTAGTGCAGTTTTTCAATTCTTTGGTCCATATAATTATAGTTGTAAAAATAATTAGTTTTCTTCTTGTGGTTACTTATAATTTTTATATTCTTTTTCATGCATGTCATTTATTCACTAAAGCTAACACTTCAATTTGACTTTGCACTTAAATACCTAGTAGACACCTGACACTTTTCTACCTTTTTTTGTGATAACAGAGGCATGCCTGAGGATTTGAGTGTATTGTTAATTTGCTGGCTTTTTCTAATTTCTTTGTTTCTGTAGGCTAGTAACTAATGCAGCCAAAGTAGTGTACAATTGGTTGATTATAACTTATATCAGTCAGTCTACTAATTCATTTCCGCTGCTAAAAGTTGGCCACAGTGGTAATTGGATTTGTCCCACTTATTAATTGAGTGCTCTCTATGGTGCCCCCAGTAAACTGACCCTTTCTGTATTCCATATTTTTATGCTGATATAAAATATGAAGCATAAGTGCAGTCCAGCAAAATTAGGCTATAACAGGGTTGCTTGGTTTGCTCATCCATTCACTTTGTATGATTTTCTTCAATCACAAGTCCTTACCTGTTCTATGCTGGATGGCTTGCCTTGTTTTAGTTCAGGCTTCTTGAGGGAACAAAAAGAAATGGTTGAGTACCTGATAGTTTAGAAGCATAACGTATCTGATGCTGCATAAGATACAGTTTGCAACTTGTGTTCCCCACTAAATCATGATTCACTTGTTAACAGGATGAAAATCGTTATAGTGCTGGGAAAGGTGTTCACATCAATTTGAAACGTGCAGAGAAAGCACGGATTTTGGTCAGCAAAATACCATGTGAGCTTGTGTATCCATTTTATCTCATTTGATGTGCACCTCTTCCCTCATCCTCCCCTGATAGGCCAGTATTATTAGCTTCAAGATGCACTATTTTTTCCTTTTTGGAGGAGAATTATGCATAATTGTGGATTTTCTGTTAATTACTATATGAAGAAGCTTCTTGTTTGGTCTTTGTCCCTCCGCTTTCCCGTTATCTTTTCTACCTTCAAATTTCATCTGTTCTTTTGGTCATAAAACATATAGTTCACCTATTTCTCTTTGATATCTTGGTTATCTACTCTGGAAAGTGCAAACTAATATTCGATTTTGGAAACATGGCCTATTTGTCAGGGCTGAACTGGTTTTGTTACTTGAAGTTAAAAGTACCAGTCAGATCTATTCATTTTGTTTTTTCTTTTTATTGTTCCTTGTTACTTGGTGTATTGCTTAACTTTCATTGATCAGTTAAGCCTAAAAAGGTACTCCTGGCCCAAATCTGATATGGTAATCATTAATTAAATATGTTCTTGGACACAAATTGTATTAGGTTCTATATCAATTTTTATTTTCCACATTCTAATCTGAAGTATGTTTAAATATTATATTTCATCAATTATCAAAATAGTGTCTGAAGTCTGAACCTATAATGCAGCTCTTGTTGAAAACTTGACTGCCAGGATAAAGGCCTGGGAGAAGGAGAGAGGAATTCCATTTTTGTATCACAAAGTGAGTTCAACATTGGTTTTTTATTTGAGATGATATCATGTTGTGGTACTGTACCTTCAGACCAGAACTTTTTTGTGTCTAGGCCCCTCTATTGCATACTTTGGAAGAGTACATCATCTTGCGACAGGAAAAACAAGAAGAGAAACGTAGATCTCGGGTATCACTTTTTATCCTCATCTGATACTTGTTTCTGAATCTTTTGTTCAGACGTTAAGAGAAAATTGCTCTTAGCTGAGCAAAGGTCTGGTAATCGATCTCTTCAATTTTGCATCGTTATTGCCTTGGTTGTTTTTGGTAAATAATTTAGCTCTGCTTAGTTAAACTGTTGGACTTTTGTTAGCTGAATGGATAGTATATTTGCATATATGCTTGAAACTGAATGATATTGTGTTTGATGCTTCAACCGTGCATACTGTAGTCAATATTGTGTTGAGTAATGTATATTTAGATTTGGATGCTTGGATGGTTGAGTAATGTATATGTTTCAGGAGCAAAAACGGCTCCAAGATCAATTTGCTGCAGAACATGAAACAATCTACGGTTCAAAGTCCGCCAAGAAACCTCTGGGTATTGCTAACACAGTGCCTGGGACTCCAAATAGTCGGCGTATGTCTACACCTTCAGGTCGTTATGGTGCGTCCATGGGGAAGGAAAAGAGAGGGAGTGGTCATGTTGGTGCTGTAATACCCGTAAACTATGTAGCTCTTGCAAAGGATGATCAGAAATGATTACTGATGACTTTAGACTGGAATTGTGACTTGTAGAAAGGTATAATATCTGCTGATTTTGCACAAGCTCTAAACCCTGCTAAACCTGATCCTTTGTGTGGTAGTATAGCATATAGTAGAGAATAAAAGGCCACCACAGTCGTTCCAATTTACAGTGATTGTAGAAGATGCACATACCATCCTCTTCATTTTCTTTACAGCAACTTTCTGAGTCATGTCTGGTAATATTGCCCCAAGAGCCAAATTTCTTTCATTTTAATTGAATTTGCTCCTTTATATTACAATACTTAATTCTATGGTAGGGTGATGAGTAGCAGCTTCATTATCCACCAAAATATTAAGCATATTCAATATTTTTATCTGATAATTGAAACATCTACTTTGATTGAATTTGCTCCTTCACATTACAGTTGTGTTTCAAATTGGCAGAGAACTGAGAACACATCCTATATACATCCAAAGGTGTTCCATTGTGCTTAGAAAATGTGCTTATATGCATTTTGGTAAACTTGGTTGCATATTTTAAAGTGGGAAATTTCACAGGTGTAATTTTATATTTCTTGTACTATCTTATTTCTTCAATTTTAGTATTACAAATTGTTTTCCTGCTTCAGTTATTGTATTATTTGTTGCTGTTTTCAGCATGTTGTTCACTTGTATATTTGTTTTGCACACTTGTTTTTTGATATTCTTTACTTGAGTCAAGAGTCTATCAAAAATAGTTTATCTATCTTGGCAAGGTGGAAGTGAGGTGTAAACACCACCCTCATGAGACCCCACTTACTGGATATCTTGGATTTAGAAAACAAAGATCTGACTATTGACTCACTTGACAATTAACACTAATTGAGTTTCAGCTTTCAAATTTCATATCAGTATATTAAAACAAAATAGTACAAAAGAAATTGGACGTTGGGTTGAAAGTTGTAACCTTTTGACTTATCATATACTGTAACAACAAAAAGGAAAGTAAGATAAAAAAAGAAAATTTTGTTTTCTGGGTAATCCAATTCTTCCCCTTTGGTTTGTTTTGTTTTTACATGTCGACTGCAATTCGTTTATACAACTCAGCTGGCAATCTGGGAGTGGCATCAGCCTGTAATGGAGTCCTCATGTAGGTAACAAGCCCAGGGTTCTCACCCATATCAATCTCCTCTGGACTCAATCCATTGGAAGGAGTCCAATGAAAATGGTGCAAAAGATGGCCCAACATAGAGGTGACCAAGTTGATACCCAATTGTGCCCCTGGGCACACTCTTCTACCAGCACCAAATGGGAGTAGCCTAAAGTCATGCCCCTTCATGTCCACATCTTCCTCAAGGAACCTCTCTGGTCTGAACTCCAACGGGTTTTTCCACACCTTGGGGTCGCGAGCAACTGCCCATACATTCACGTGCACGTTGGAGCCCTTTGGAATGTCGTAGCCACCAATCTTGACGTTGGCGTTGGCTCTATGTGGGAGCATTAGAGGAGTTGGTGGGTGCAGCCTTAGCGCTTCCTTGGCCACGCATTGCAGGTATGGGAGGTTGGGGAAGTCTGTTTCGTTCATCACACGCTCGTAGCCGATCACTTGGTCGAGCTCTTCTTGAGCCTTCTGCTGCACTCTTGGGTTCTTGATCACCTCGGCCATTGCCCATTCAACAGAGATTGCAGTTGTGTCCATTCCTGCAGTGATCATGTCCTACAATTTAAGGCAGATCAGTTCAAAGTTCATCTAAACATAAACGCATCTTAGCTCTTATGGGTGTCAGAGTGACAAAAAGCCAAATCTCAGTGAATCATTTTATCTTCTTTTGTGGGGAAAGTGCATGCGAATTTTTACTTACCCAAAGTAAGCCAATGAGAGTGTCTTCACTTAGGTCATATTTCTGTTGGAGGGTCAACAATGCATCAAAGAAGTGTTGCTTGGCGGCTCCTCCACTCTTTTGACGAGCAAGAGTGTGCTCCTCCATAATAGCTCGGGTGAGACGGTCTCTACGTGCCCCATGCTTAGCAAAAGCGTCCTCGTCAAGAGGGAACATCCAGCGAAGCCATGGGATGTGCTCAGCCATGGCAAGGGATGCTCCAAGCTTCAATCCATTGGCGACAATCGCCTTGAACTCATTTCCTTGTTCATCCATTACACCTTCAAAGCTCACAAACCTCTTCCCAAAGGCAAGCCTAGTTATGTTGTTGAAGGCCACTGCTCCAAGGTACTTCTTCACTAGCAGACTCTTCCCCTTGTTATCTACACAATTACCACATTCTTACATTTTAACACCATAGTTCAAGATTCTACACTAAGAATTTTCACAGAACTAGTGATCAGTAAGTTCAAACCGAACAGACAATTTTTTTCTCCAAAATTATTGATGACTAATCAGGAATTTATGCAAACAATTTTTCTCATAAATGCACTTGAGTAATTCTCATTAAATAGTAATGATACAACAACAGTGATAGTCTGGGATGGGTGGTGTACAAGCAACCTTACTCCTATCTTGAAAAGTTAGTGACACTATTTGGTTCAAATAATGATATTACATGAAATTATATTTTATATGTCGTGATAATATAAAAAACTTCACAACTAAATTAGCGATAGTAGTGAGTCTTATTCAAAGGTTGGTGTACCATTACCAACCACACCAACTATTTAAGGTGGTGCTTATTCACCATTTGTTTTCATTATTATTATTATTTGGAAAAATGATAGTAGGTTGATATTAGTCAACGCTTCATTTTATTTGAATCCATCCCCAACAACCTCATGGTCCCAAAATGTAAAAGAAAACCACCAAACGTTAACCAAATCTATCAACCTTTTACTTGAAAAAAACTCTTTTGCTTATCCACATGAATACACCTCCATTTCTATTTGTAATTTTTTTTTTACATCGACTGTAAGCAAGTACAAGAAAAATAAGACATATTAAAATACACAAATAAAATATTTTAAAAAATTGCATTGCAAGGAAATATATTTGAATATGTAAGATAATAACTACCTGACATATTCATTCTCAATAATATTTCAACGACTTGCTAAAATTTACAGTAATAGGGAAATTTAAGGCATGAATAATTTCTCATATGCCTTTACTCGATCATGAGTGTAAGCATCATAGCTCCGTCCGAAAAGAATGACACATTTTTTTATTCAATCTCATATTTTTTAAACTAACAAAGAGTAAGCAATTTAAAACTAAATTACCAACTGAAAATACATTTTTAAACAATAAACAGAACAGGAATTCAAAATATCAGTAAGAAACTTACCAGGATTAGTGCAATCTCTGTAAATGGACTCCACCATAGCAGTGACTTCATCCTCTCGAATAGGCCTCAGGGATTCAAGCCTTTTGGGGGTAAAAAGCTCAATCGTACAAACCTTTCTAACCTTAACATAATGAGGCCCATAATCAGCCCATATCAGATCTTGTCCATCTCTGCTAAACTTTGCCGCCGATCTGCTCCTGTGCCGATCAGCCAACTGCTGGTCCTTCTCTTTCAGAACTTCCTTCGCTAACTCCGAGCTGGAAACGACGACGTTTAAGGTCGATCCAAACCAAACCGAAATTACAGGCCCGTATGTTTGTGCCCACTCGTAAAAGCACCGGAACCTCACGGGCTTAATCTGGTAGAGGTTTCCGACGACGGGCCATGGAGTTGGTCCCGGCGGGAGCTTGAATCGGAGACGGTAGTAAAGGTGATAAGCTATGTATGTGAAAATGAAAGCTAGAGGAATTGCAGCAGCTAAGGGAATAGCCATTGTTAGTGATATTGAAGAAAAGAAGGGTAGTAGGTTTTTTATATAACAGAGGAGAGGGAAAAAGTGGTGGAGGGAGTTGGTGAGGGTATTTTAGTCTTTTCAAATATAGTAGTTGGTGCTTTTGGTGAAGAATATTTAAATTTACAAAAATGGAAACATGAAGGAGTGAGGAGTTTTTAAATTTGAAAAAGAAAATTGATTATTAAGGGTAAAATTGTCAAGGAAACATGACTTGTAATTTCAACTATGAATTTTACCTATTTTTTTAATTTTATAATTGAGGTGGATTAGCTTACACATATTTCGTTATAAGTTTTTAAAATGAGGTTCTCAGGAAATAATTTTTCTGCCTCTGAGATCGTGATAAGATTTGCGTACATTATATCTTTTTCGACCCTACTTGTAAGATTTCACTGAATATGTTGTAGTTGTTGTTATTGTTTGATAATAAGTAAAATATTTAAAAATATATATAAATTAGGTTGTATTAAGATTTTACGAGTGTTTAAGTATAACATTCCATTATTTAATTTGTTATTGTAATTTCTAAATATCAACTTTCCGGCTTCATTTTGACTATGAGAGTGTGTTCCGATTTATTTTATATCAAATAGACCTTTTTTTTTTTTTTTCAAATAAAAAAAAAAGTTTATTTATTTATACTCACCTAACTTTTGGGCTCGTTTGATTATAAGGATTACGTAAATATCTCAATATAAAGTTTGGCATTAAATTATTAATTATCCAATGATTAAGTGTAGGTAATGGTTAAAGTTAAAATAAGCATAGAATTATTTATCTTGTATAGAATGCTTAACCCTCATATATCCTAGCTATAACTTATAAATCTAAAAATAAGTTGAGATGTTTTGAATTTTGAAATGACACCTCTAATGTTTGATTTTTAAAAGAGTTATAACCTTTCTTGTAAATAGTAACTTATTGCAATTCAAAAGTGTCCTCTAGAACAAATGTTGGATTTTTTTATGCATCTATGTGTTTTACCGGAGGGTAATTTTTTTGTTTATATTTATTTTTCAGTTCAATTACACGACCTTGAGTTTTTTAGACGAGGGTTTCCAGGAAATAGTCTCTTTACCTTTGAGGTAGTGGTAAGATCTACGTACATTCTACCCTTTCCAGACCCCACTTGTGAGATTTCACGGGGTATGATGTTGTTCAATTACACGACCAGAGAAATGAGGGGCGCCCACAGTACAGTTGCTGAAGAATGTAGATGGAAAAAACAACGGCCAATGGAATGAAATGTGGTTGGTAAAATGGACCTACTTAAAGTAGGTTATGATGTTTGATGATTATTATTTTAGAACAAGTATGGATGCTTAAGAGTCAAGTCTTTGTTGTTGATCCTGATGGTCAATTTGATTAGTACATTAGTAATTTGGATTTTGGATAGATCACTGAGCTAGCTCAATTAAGGGTTTCATAATTGATGTTTGACACAATGATTCTATGAGAATAGAAGTATTACAAAAACTTAATGAAATATGTATATTCTAGGTCATCTACAAATAAAATATACAAGAAAACAAAATGATTTGTCCTAAGAGATGTTAGAACTGTCACTTGAAGTATCCTGAGGGGCTTCAGATTGGACCTCAACTTGGGAAGCAGGAGCTTCTGGAGCAGAGCTTTCAACTTCTGGTGCATTTGCTACTTCTTCAGTTTCTGGTGCAGTTGGTGCTTCGGTTACTGAAGCTTGGACTATTTCCGCGGGCTTGAGTTTGTTGATATAATAACTAAGGGATGGTCCCGAGTACTCCACAGTTTGTACCGGAGGAGGTGAGTTCTTCGCAACTTGAAGGAGAATTGATGAAGCAGCTGCAATAGAGATTAATGCTATCCCAGCTGAAATAGCTTTGGTGTTCTCTGCTCCATCAGATGAGGTGCCTGCATTCCCAGAGCTGATAGCACTTTCTGCTACATAAACTGCAGGCTGTTGCAAAATTAAGCAATATCAATAACACTGATAAATTAACAGCATCTATACAGATCGTCAATCAGGAATATTTCCTCTTAAAAGCTACCAAAAGAGAATGATGATTCAGTGTGGCATTGCCAAGATGTATATACTTTCACCCATCATATATTGTTTTTTTTACCGAGTGTGTTAGTAATTCTGAAAAATTTTAGATAGAATCCTAGCCAGGTTGATCCTACACTAAGTGAGAGGCCGTGGGGCAGGGAAAAAAAATCAAGTTGATGAGGAAAAGCAACACAGCGTGTCTTGCAAAAGCATAAGACTAGCGATTGGTATTTTATGATTCATCATGTGACTCCTCTTTCTACAACCCTGATATCTCTAGAATATGAGTTTGGAGAACTAGTCGGAGATCTCTATAGTTCCTCAGCTTTACATAGCCTACATCCTTTGGCTATAAATCTGACTCTAAATATGAGGTCTATTGCTATCATGGTATCAGAGTCGGATCCTTCCCAGTTCGGTGTGTCCCCACTATGGGCTCCATCTTGTATTGTCCGTGCTCTAGATGTCCAGTTTTGGGTGTGTGGGTCTTCAACCGCTTGCAATGTCCAAGCATCACTATAAATGGTCGTTTCATAAAAATAATGCATGCATTAGCTATGATTACTACTTTGTTTGGCATGTTTTTTCAACTTAGGTATAACTAATGCACACTCTATTTGGTATTGAGATATGCATAATAATACATGGAAATCCATGATATTAGTAATGCAAAGGGTTTCAACTTATACATTAGTATGGTTAAAGACACAATTGCCCCTCAAAACCTTTTAGACAACCTTTTCATCACATTTATGGAAGGTATTTTGTAAACAAATTAAAAAATAATAATTAAAAACTATGCAATGCATGTAACATTTAATACATCAAATCAAACACTGCATAAAAAATAATCTAATCATAACTAATGCAAGCATAACTAATACCAGTATTATTAATGTTAGCATTACTAATACACCATATTCAACACTATTTTTCTACAAGCTACCAATCGATCCCTAATAGATGTAGAGGTAATACTAAGTTGATACTTGAAGTTGAGCTTCAACAAAATGAAATATTGATTAATTTGTTTTTGTTACTCATCTGACAAATGTCACTACGAGATAATTTTTCATGTGAAGAACTAAGACATGTCATAATATGAAACTTCCTTTGTTCCATACCACCTGAACAATGTTAGTTTCAAGAGAACTTGTGTCTTTGCAGAACATAGAAGTACTAACCTCCACAGAGTATATATTTGTCTGTCCAGCAGTATCCTTCTCAACATACCCTGTCCAGCCACGCGGCTTACGAGGTGGAAATGTCCCAACCACTTGGGTGTTGTCCATGGCTACCCATTCCATGCTCACCTTCCCAACCTGTTTCCAATACAAAAAATGAATCACAATATTTTCTAGTGTGAACTACCATCTTGTTGGAAGGTAACATGCAATATTGATCCACTAACGGTTGTTAAAAAGCTATTCAAGTAAGGGCTGAAGAACAAACAAACTCAAAATTACCACATAGAGTGTGTAGGTATTATTTGCAATTCTGTTTTATAAACGAAAAAAATAATAATTAGATGCTTCCTGTACACTTGTAAACTGACTCAACAGTGAGGTCATGAGATTCTGATGGAGCCCTTTTTTTTTATCCTGAGACTCCAATTATGTGCTTTCTACCGTAAGGTCCTCAAAATAGAGAGTACTTCTTTAGATATTAATGTCTGAAACAACAATTTGACTGCATACCGACGATTTGTTGTCTTAGCTAAGGACTTAACTTGTTTGTGAAGCAGAAAACGTACATTTGATGCATTGACAAAAAGCCCATAAATTAGTAGAAAACTAAGATGGATCGCTTAGTAAGCAGTATTTGAAAATCGAGCATTCTGGAAGATATGAAAACATCCAAATGGAGCAATACCACAATAAAATGCAGCAAATTTGGAACAAACTATCAACTGCAACCAAAGATAAGAACTTGTGACAAGTTTTCAATCATGTGTAGGTAACAGTCCATTCGGAAATCTGAAACTTTAGTAATGGCACAGTGTTGATATGAAAAATGCCTAAAAATGCACAGTAATGGAGAAAATATGAGGATGCATAGAAGTGCATACATATGGAAACTGTAGATGATGAAATCAGAGATAAAATTGAAACATCTGTGGTTCTGAGATATTTAAAACATGCTTTGGCATCACACACGCTTATTCTCATGATTGACTCTCCTTCCATGGAAAGAAAAGATAAAATGTTGCAATCATGTAATGAACGCAACCTGTCATACAATGTGTCACAAAAAAGCATAACTCAAGAATTTAGACCAAGTTTGGTCATTCCTTCACAAACTCCTTTAAGAGAAAATACGAAAGCTTCATTATCCAAAACCTTCCTACAGTTAACCATATCAAATGGTTTTGGGGGGGGGGGGGGGGGGGGGGGGGGGGGGGGGGGGGGGGGGGGGGGGGGGGGGGGGGGGGGGGGGGGGG
>JBCEWC010001338.1:0-42092 GCA_038996855.1 Solanum aculeatissimum
CGAGCAACGGGGCCAGTAGTAACAAAAACTCCAACACCAAGCATTCCTCCAACTCCAAGAGCTACTAAATCATACCAGTTCAATTTCCTCTTCATGTCAGCACCAGACCTTAGCCTCACTTTGTTCAGTTCTTGGTCTGGTGTCCATGTTGCTAACATCCTTTTCTTCAGCTTTTGAGGTGTTTTGGACAGAGAATGTAGGTAAGTGGACAAAAACATTTTTTTGGTTGTGTGTAATGTGAGTGGTTTCTTTAGGTTTCAATGACAAGGTTTTATATAAGCAATAAGAATAAATAACATCTTTTTTCTTATAGCATTATGTTATATATCTGAGATTTACTGGTCCGACTATCGAAATTACAATATCATGTAGCACAAGAAGCATTAGCTAGTAGGATTTTTTTTTTCAACTTTTGAGAATCGGAACTGAAAACTTTAATTAACGCGATAAAAGAATAATCTCATCCATCTCATCATGTGGTACACTTTTGGTTAATGGATAAAAACACCTAAAGGATGTTACCTGATTTGCTTGAAAGTACAAACTTGTCCTCTGATTCTTTTTAAGGTGACCATTATACCCTTATGATTAATTCTTTCTCTTTTTATCCTTTGTTTTTCTCCTTCCCTCAGCTTTTTTAGAGCACCAAGACCCAAAAAGCTAAGACACTAAAAAACATGCAAAGAAAGGTGAAAAAAGGGTCCAATAAAGTTTAAAAAAATATATAAATGGGACTTTGAGGAATCACAAAACAAAAGGTTGAGGGACTTTGACCTATTCTTTTAGGAATTTGAAAAGATGTGACTAGCATCCATTCTTTTGTAAAAGCAATAATAATCTAAAGATATCTTCCATTGAGAATAATTGGACTTGGACCCTTCATATTCATTTTTCTTATGTTTAACTATTTACACAACAATGACAATAACATACTGCGGAATGTAAATTCACAAGTGAAGTTTGATGAAGGTATACATATATACAGATCTTACCTCGTACTGTTGTTCGTAAAGTTAATTTGGCCTTATTAGTAGCTAATTGAGAATAATGCTTCTAAATTACCATTTAGAGACAAATTAGTAAGTACAATGTGTGTTTTAAGCCATATTTAATCTATTTATTAAGAGATGTTGTAGAATTTTCCATCACACTACTTAACCTAGCTAGCTAGAATTGGAAAGTGGCCCTTTTTATATAATCTACAATATATTGTACTAGCTCTATGGGGCATATACCTAGGGCATTGAGAGCTAAAACCACATAAATTAATTTCTACAATTAGGTGACATGACATTGACTTAATGAAATTTAGTATATCTTAAGACATAAGTGAGGATAAACTAATAGAAAAATTCTCCTGTTTAATATTTTCTTGAAAGACTTGTTAAAATGAAACATAACAAATAATTTAAAAAAGAATGTATTTTTATGTCTATAGAAATTTGAACGTAACATCTTACAATTCTAGCTTAAAATCTCAACCATATTCACTGGATAAACTTTTTATATCTTTTTTTCCTTCATTCCTTTTTATGAGACATCTAGCTAATTAAGCCAGACATGTAAAGAATGTTTTTTTACACTATTATTACATGCAACATTCTTTTAAGTTGGCTAATTGTATAAATATATAGTTTAGGCTTGAACTTAATATGGTCGAATAGTTATATTTTACATAATTATATGATATAACCTCGGCTATATAACCTGGAGGAGAGGAGAGAGGCGAGTGAGATCGAGAGAGGGAGGAGAGAGGCTAAATTGTATAAGTATAAGTACATATGTGTATAACTAATATGTATTTGTATATCTGGCAAGCGAGATTGAGAGAGGGAGGAGAGAGGTGAGCGAGATCGAGAGAGGCGAGCGAGAGAGGCAGAGAGGTGAATTGTATATGTATATCTGTCGAATTGACTATGTATATCTATCACAATAATTGTATATATGCAGTTGATATACATATGTAATTGTATATCTGGCAAGAAACTGCAGAGAGAGAGCAGAGAGGCGAGAGAGAGGAAGAGAGGCGAGAGAGAATAGCAACAAAACCCTAACTATAGCTATAAATTGTAATTTTTTCAAACTATAATTGTATAATGTAAATACATATCATATGTTTGCCTAGTTATGTTATTTTTCCTATAAAGTATTTCTTGTGAAGTTAACTAATCTAAACACAAACTTCTTTTCTTTCTTTTTTTTACAAATATCACATGACTTAATTTTATTTAAAAATTTATATTATCAATTCATATAACTTAAACTTTTCTTAATTTTAGATTAAAGGACAAATTGAAAAATATACCTTAATTAGGTCTGCCTTTTGCTGTACTATTCCTCTTTGTTCTTTCACTCTCATCTTCTAATTTTAATAATTAAAAAATAAGTCAAAAAGACATCTTTTTTTTTTCAAGAATAAAATCCAAGAAGTGTACTAATCACATTATTGAGTTCTTCCCAAATCTAAAGTGTTTTTTCAAAAAAATAAAATAAAATACAAAAAGTAATTGATGAATCACAGAACAAAAGAAGATATGTTAATTAACTTTTTATCCTTGTCATAACTAAGTAATTAACCAATGAAAACACCTAAGTAATTAACTAAGTTACACTTTTTAAAATCTGCTTTTAAGAGAATAATATATTTTTATATTTAACTTTTTAAATTATTTTAAAATTTCCATTTTATCTTTCATATACATGCTTTTATAGCCATTGAAATATAATAGAGTATCATATTTGAGAACATAAGTTTTGGCATATAGTCAAAACATTATCAAATAAGATGGAACAAAAATTATTATTTTTTAATTTTTCTTAAAGGAACTCTCTATTTTATTTTATTTTACAGAAATGCAAGGTAACGTTACGTACAATAGACTCTTGGGATCGAGCTCTTTTCGTGACCTACGCATGACGGGAGCTTTAATGCACCAGACTTGCTCCTTTTTAGTGACTCGAACTCACAATTTTAAGATTGAAAATAAAAAATATTAATTATCACTTGAGCAACCCCTCTAATCAAAATGAAGAATTAATTATCTCATAGGAGCCCTTCTAATACCATGATGTCATTCTTAACAAGATTTAACGTCAAGAGGCAACATTTTAAAAAAAAAATGAAAGTGAGCAACTTGTTTTAAACCAACATAATTATACTTTTAACCATGATCACATATAGTCACTAAATACACTTTAAATTAATACAATTAGATTATGAATTTCGTGGCAGAATCAAAATTTTCACTAAGAACATTTAAGTACTAAAATTATTTAAAAAATCAAAGAAAATTCAAAATCTACTATATATGCATTTTAATCGTATATTCATAATGTAACTTTTCATTCAAAAAAGTCAGACAAATCCCTCGATCCAACGTGTCTCTTTGAGTCTTGACCACAAATAAAGAGTGGCAAATTAAATGGCCCTTTCCACATTTCCAATTTCTAGATAAGTCCAAATTTCCAGTTTCATTTAGGATCATACAAAAAATTACATTAGAATTATTAATGATAACTCTGATGATTGAGACCAAGAATTAAACTTCCATTAATTAAGATTTGCAATATAATAAGATTTGACACAGTGGGTAAGCATATTCACTTTTGATTATTTTAAATAAAAAAATTAAGAGGAAGTGGAATTTTCTGTTGAGTTTTTCAATCCTATTGGTGATTAATTAAGTTGCACTTAAGGAGAAAATATTAATTAATAGTCTTAGGCATCAGTTTTAGCCTTTTACTAATTAATTATTATTATTTTTAACAAAGTGGGGGACTATATAACTAGGAATTTAATTAATTTCTCATTGACCTCATTCCTCACCTCTCCCTAATGTTTAGCTTAGTGATCAATTAATTAATTAATCTCGAGTATCTATTGCTTTAGTGATATAGGTACCCCTAAACTAATAATGACACGTCATCTGCTTAACGTTATTAATTTTAAATTTCAACTAGGTAATTAGTCTGTGTTTCGCGTGATCACAAGTAATCTAGCTAATTAAGTTTATAAATTTTAATATTAAAATTAATAAAATACTCTAAAGTTATTAAGTTCTTTCTATATAGAAAATTAGTTTGCGCTTCGCACTTTGAAGGGTTATAATTTTTTCGAAGGGTTGTGACTTTTCTAAAGAGATTACTATAATATCCTAAATTAAAAATCAATTTAATATATTTTAAAGCAGATAATTTTCACATTGAAGGATTGTGACTTTTTCGAAGAGTTATGAATTGTGATTTTTTCGAAAGGTTTTGACTTTTCAAGGAGTTGTGACTTTTTCGAAAAGTTGTGAATTTCTCAAAGAGTTATGATGTTTTCGAAGGGTTATTACTTTTCCAAAAGGTTGTAACATTTTTGAAGGATTGTTACTTTTTCGAAGGGTTTTTCAAAAAGTTGTGACTTTTTTAAGGAGTTGTGACTTTTTCGAAAAATTGTGACTTTTTTGAAGGATTGCGACTTTTTTGAAGGGTGGTTACTTTTCCAAATGGTTATGCCTTTTTCTAATGATTGAGACAGACTAAAATACCATTTAATCAGAAACGATGTCTTTTGAGTTTTGTTAACGTCTATGAATTATTTAATTGATTTTTAAAATATTGAATTATTTAAGAAAAAATAAATAAAAAGTATGTGAGAGTATCACATAGACGGACCTAACATTCTCATATATATGTGTGTGTGAAATCAGAAAGGACTTATAAAATGGATATTCACCATTAAAACAAAATAAGAAATTAGGGAAAGACAAAATTTTATAGTTAAAAAATAAAATTCTCATGCTAATCCCTTCTATCTACGAATAAATTTTTATTAAATTAGAACAATTTAACTATGAATTAGCCCAAAATTATCAACAAATGTTATAGCTAATATAAATTCATGTTTCCTAGTAGCGATTATTAGCACTATATTTTGGGTAGGTGGAGGTTGGATTTAGCGTTATAGTGACGAATTCATCTGAATTCAGTAATTTCTGCTTAAATTTTAATATTTTTATTAAAAAATTAATTAAATATTTAATTATTATTTTATATAATAGTTTAAAATCATTATAAAAATTTATAATTTTAAATCTTGAATTCATATGTAGAGTGGAGTGGAGGAGGGTATAAGTCACATGAATCTCATGATTGAATATAATAGGGAAGAATATCACAAAATTTGGATAGGAAATGATTATAACTTCATTAATTTTTCATCCAAATTGTTTTTATTTAATATTAGAAGAAAAAAAAGCCAATATTCATGGAGCAAATGGATATATATCAAAAGTTTGATTTAGCTTGGCAACATTCCAACCATACAATAAAATTCACCTTTTCTCTTGCAAAGAATATTTATGTTGACAATAATCATCTATATTTGTACGATCCACAATTCTCAAGGTATCGCCTACCTTTATTTTTAAGATCTAATCGCAAACATTAGAAATATTTTTAACCTTTTTTGGTAAAATAAATGAAGGTTAGGTATATTATCACAAGAAAGTGACATGGAATTAAAAGTGGATTATGTCAAAGACAAGACCTCACCTTGTAAGCAAAGAAAACAAAAAAAAAGAGTGTACTTATACCTAATAGGGTACAGTATTTAAGTTTTTGTCATTTTATGTATTGCTTTTAGTAATAATCCATCATGCAAAAATTATAAAGGGAAAAAAATAGAAAGATATTGGTCCTAATTAATTAAGATATGGTCTGCCATGATCAACCAAAAGGAACATATATCATCCAATTGTAACAACAAGACAAATATAAATTTGGTAAAATATATAACTTTTTGTGATCTTCATACAATTTGATAATAATGTTTTTACCCTCCGCAATTTAAGGAGGTAGCTTAGTGGTCAATGTTAGCAAAGATGAAAATATTAAATAATTTTATCTCATCTGTTTTAATTTTGATATATAGAATTTTCTGATATACATGCTCGATGGAGGAAGAATTGATTGAAGTGCATGTATAAACTGATCCTAAATATTACGATTATCCAAAAAAATAGAATTCAAACAACCCATGTTGCTTATGTTGCTTGAACAGAATAAAACAGACATTCCAATTAAATGTGGATGAGAATAAAAGTAGTGAATGCATGATCCAAGAAATTATAGCTAAAAGTCAAATTTGGGTGATGAAAATATATCACCAAAAATCCATAAAACATGAAAAGAATTTAGCAGCCTTTGCACTTATTATTTTGATTATTGTCACTATAATTGACTGGACCAAATGTTCATGTAACATGAATTGTTCGGATATTGGTCAATTGGATCGAAAGTGAACTAATTTTTTTCATGAGTTAAGACTTTGAAAACAATCTTCAGCAAAAATATAGGAAAAGTTTATGTATAATAGACCCTTGTGATCGAATCCTTCTCGAACCAATTAGTTGTATCATCACAAAGAGATGACATGGAATTAAAAGTGGACTTATGTCAATTACAATATACCTCACCTCTAACAAGACAAAAAGGGGACTTTAACCTAATAAGATACAATTTGTATCATTTTATATGGATGTTTTTAGCATAAATCATCAAAGTTGAAAGGAATGGTCTGCCATTAACCAAAAGGAAACATACCAGTAGTAACAAGAAGACAAACAGAAATTTGGTAAAATGTCTATGACCCACACATTACTCACAAAATTATAATTATTATATATATACTACTATATTCTTGTTATAAAAATGTCACCTAATTTTAAAAAAATAATTTTTTTTTTGGTGATCTTCATGGAATTGTCAATAAAGAACTTACTTTACAAAATTGAATTCAACTAAAACATGTTGCTTGGATAGAGGGGAAAAAAGAGATGGAGCTGAGGCATAGATCCTTATTTAGATTTTATTGTTATTTTAAAAAGTTTTGCAAATACAAATTTTGAATATTACTCAAAACATAAGATTCAAATTTAATGTTTGCTTGGACAGTGTTCAACCTTGGAGATAAAATATTTTGAATATTATTTAATATTTATAATAATTTATATTTCAAAATAGAATACTTAAAGTGTAAATTCAATGTTTCGAGGGATGAAAGGAGGTTTGTCACTTAATCTATTCCCTAGAGAGATAACTTTAAATATCTTGGGTCCATCATCTAGAATAGTTATGATATCGACGATGATGTCACTCATCGTATTGGGGCAGCATGGACGAAATGGAGACTTTTATCTAGAGTATTGTGTGATAAGAAGATACTACCTAAACTTAAAGGTAAGTTTTACAGAATGGTGGTTAGACCGTTTGTACTATATGGGTGGAATGTTGACCAATCAAAAAACTCACATATTTAGAATTCGATGTAGGTTGTTGAGATGAGGATGTTGAATGAATATGTAGACACACCAAGGGGATAAATTAGGAATGAGTTCATTCGGGGGAAGTTATAAGGGGTCTCTGTGGCAGACAAAATGAGAGAAGCGAGACTGCGATAGTTTGGGCATGTGCAGAGAGGTTGGATTTAAGGGTTACACAAAGGGGTAGAGGTAGACCGAAAAATTATTGGTGGGAGGTGATTATACAGGATATGGCGCAACTTCATATCATCGAGAACATGACCTTAGATAGAAAGGAGTGAAGGTCGCGTATTAGGATAGAAGGTTAGACAGCTAGTAGGAGTATGATGATGTCCGACCTTGTGATATATTAGGTTAATAGAGATAGTCATGTCTTTATATATTGTGTTGTTATTGTCTGTCATTGATTTTGTTACTTTTATTGTCTTTACGAATTATTACTTGTTTTCATTTTAGTCGTTTGGTTTCATATCTAGTATTTTCTGCTTTTGAGGATGATATTTTTTAGATGTGGATCTTTCCTCTCTACCTCTATGAGGTAGTGGTAAGGTCTGCGTAAATTTTACCCTCCCCACACCTCACTTATGGGATTTTACTGGTATGTTATTGTTGTTGTATAAAATTTTATATTCGACAATTATCTCATATTTTAATTTTTAAACCTTGATCTAATAGATCCATAGATGATTTAAAAAATAAATAAATTAAATGGCATGCTTATTATTCCTTTTGTTTCATTTTACTTGGTTTATATAACAAAATAAAAAAAAATATTTTATTTATCCATTTTAACAAATTAAGAAAATTTTATTATTTTTTATATTTTCTTTGTTTAACCTACTTTTCTTTTAGATCTATTTAAAAAATAATCATCTGTATTTTTTTTTGGCAAAATTTTAATTTCGAACTTTCCATGTGACATGCTTCAAGCCACAAGATTAAAAGATATTTTAATATATTTAACATAACTTTAATTTAGAATCACAAGATTGAAGAATCTTTTTTATTTTCTTAAATTTTGTCTCAAGTCAAACTGAATTTGTTTGTTTTTAAACGAAGGGACCACTAATAAATTAAATTTAAAATTTTCACAAAGTTAATTTAATAAAATATACATTTAATTAAAATTTTCTTTTGAAATATGTGAGGTCAATAAGACCCATTGTGAGTAATGTCAGAGTGACAAACATCACATCACATCTTTCAAAACAGAGTTCTATCCATCCATCATGAAAAAAAGTCAATTGCCTTTGAAGTTATCATTTGGATATATTGCCACTTTAACTAACTGACTGTATAAAACTTTCTTCAACTTTTCGATTTTTGATTTACCCGATAGGAATAATAATGAGAATTTTTATTAATAAAAGTAGATAGAGCACGAAGACTATGTTTATAAACTTACAAAAACTATAATTAATTACTTACAAACTAAAATACTAAAGTTGATAACTAATAACTTAAATACTGTAAAGATTAAAATAGGTAAAATATTGTTATAGTGTCCTATTACTATTAAATTACTAATATTTAATATTTACGAAAGAGTAAAATAGTAAATTATTATAACCTTATTGGGTTATCAGTTTACCCAATAACCCAATAGTAAAAATCAATATCGAACCGATAACCCAATAATTTTTTTAAAAAAAACCATTAAAATTTAATGACCTAATAATAATAAACCAATAACATTTTTATCGATTTGATTTATGAATCGATCCGATTTTTTACGCCCCTAAGTCTCACAACTCAAGAATTCCCACTTATGTAAGAGTGTCAATTGAGGCCAAGAAGATGAAATTTGGGCCCTTTTTGGCATTATCCTTCTTGTACTTGTACATGACAAAATCTTTCTATTTGGATCATGGCATCGTTCGAAAAATGAGTCGTTTGATATGTGGGATGAGATATCTGATATTATTTTTTATATAAATAATGGAATTAAATAGTTTTTGAGATTAACTAATAACTTATATAAAATATTTTTTATATAATGGGATCACCTAAAGTTTTGATTGAAAGTCATTTTCTTTAATTTTTAGCATATTTGATCGTTCATTATAAAGTGTTATAAAGGGATATGGATTCTTTTACCTTTAATCAAAGGTTTTGCGATTAATTTTTAAATCTGATAGAAAACGCTTCTCCTTATAATAGATCTTGTATGACAAATTCTAAATTAATTAAAATCTCAATATAAAAATCAAATATCGAATGAAAATCAAAATATTTTTCTTTTTTTTTTCAATAGCTTTTGTGGAATGGCAAGTTGAGGGGATACAAATATTAATTAAGGACAAAAATTAGTTGACTAAAATTTAATAATCATGATTGCATGATTCATTGTTCACCTGTTGTTTGAAACAGTACAAAATTGACAAATCTTGAAACCAAATCTAGAAATTTGTCTTTTTCCTCAATTAGAAATCTAGAAAAATGATAATTGAATTTTAACTAAAACAACATTTTGATTTTAATTTTTGTGACACATTTTTTTCTTTAATCCATAATTTCATATAAAAAAAAGATTATCAAGGTTAAGTAATATGTGGAGTGAAATCCATATTAGTTAACCATTGTTAAGGTGATAGAAAAAACATATCATGCCATTATTAATTTAATATAAATATCAAATTATGAAAAATGAAAATACAAAGGATATCCAAACACATCTTTAATGCCCTCAATTATGAGAATATATACCAATACATCGATTTCTAGCTCGTTATGTTATGATGGAATGAATAAGATTTTTTCAACTTTACTTAAAAATTTTAGAATTTATCCTTGTGAATAGAAAAAAAAATCTGATATGGAGCGTTATTCCTTTAATGAGACTGATATGGAGCGTTATTCCTTTAATGAGACTGATATGGAGCGTTATTCCTTAAATATCAAATACTGAATGAATAACAATGAAAAAAATTCATTATCTAGGTTAATTTAAGGGAGGAAGAAATTCATTTTAAAATTAAACTCTTTTAATTAATTTACAACAAATATAGTCATGTTTTATTTACATAAAAAAATATCTCCAAATCAGCGAAACTATACATGACTATACAATATAGTTTGTCAAAAGTCATAGAAAGTATACACTACTATACAATGTATATTACTTATACATGAGCTATACACTAAATATACATTATGATACACAAATATATACTGATTATACATGTCTATACAACGAATGCTATTTTTATTTTATTTTTGTAATTATTTTAAGTGAAGTGTCTCTTAGTGTAATTATCCCTTCAATTTATTTGTCTTGTTTTTCTTTTTAGTTGATTCGTTTAGAAAGAAGGTTTCTACTTTCATTTTTGACAATTTTTTTCAACTTTTCACGTGATATATTTAAGATTATATGATTGAAAAATATTTTGATATATTTGACGTATCTTTAATTTAAGACCGTCACAAAATTCAATTTTTAATTTTTTTTTTAACTTTGTACTAAATCAAAATTAAATAAACAAAATAGATCCAAAGGAATATACAATATAAGAAGTTATAGACATTTGAGACAGATAATAAAACCCTAACTTCTTATTTTTGGCTTTTGAAGAACCTTTGTACGTTGAGATTAATTTTAAAAAATGAATAATTTTAAGTTATTAGTTTATAAAAAGTATAGTAAAAATAATAATAAAATAAAATGTAGCGGAATTCACCTATTTAGACATGATTCGTTTCTACTTAGCCACAGTTCAATAATGTTAATTTTTATTTTTTATTAGGTACAATTTGATCGTGACAAAATAATACTATATAATGTATCAATATTGTATAGATAGTGCATAAACATATATCTATATTGTATAATTAATGTATGAACGTGTATATGTGATTTATAAATAGTTATGTAATGTTTCAATATTTGTATAAATAGTTATGTAGTGTATATGTAATATATCGATATTGTATACATAGTTATGTAGTGTATATGTAATATATTAATATTGTATAAACATGTATCAATATCGTACAAAATGGTACAAAATAATGTATATGCAATATATCAATATTGAATAAATGTGTATAATTGTGTATCGAATAATATAAATATTTATGAAATATGTTGATATTTATTTGACTATCATACATTTTCACCTTAATACAAAAAAAAAAAGACAAATAATAAAACAATATAAATATTTATTTTTTCCACGAAAAAAGTGAAACAATTAGAAAATTTAAAAAAATTAAGAAAAAGAGCAACAAAAAAATCTAAACAACAAAAAAGTTTTTTGTAATACCGTTGTTTAGCCACGATTAAGAGAATTACATTAAATATGATTCTTTTATTCGAATTGGGCCATTTTGTGTAATTTTGTAAAGTTTGGCGAGAAAATTATATTCAAATGTTATGGACAGTCGCCTGGTGTAATTTTTTCAAAAATACAAACACACTATTTTTTCATTGAATTTTTCATCAAGAAACTATTTACATGAATATTTTATTTGAATTGATGAGAAAAAAATAAATAATATTTTTATGTAAAAGAAATTAGGAAGTTTCTCAATATTTTACTGAAATGTGCTCATCACAATGGATTTTTGAATGAAAAATGAATGATTTTTTTCTTCATATTTTAAAAAACATATTGTTCATTAATTCAAGATAGACAAAGATTTTATTCACAATAGTGAAGAAAATATACTCAACAATAATAACATATCTAACAAATTTTCACTAAATAAATAAAATTGTAACACCCTAGAGCATTATATAAAGTCCTTAAGGCACTTTTGCTAAAAATTTGGAACAAAGTATAACATCCCAAGCTATTTAGTCAAGACTGAGCGAAAAATCAAAAGGGACTAAAAAATAAGTACAAAAATAATTTTGGTGAAATTTTTGGCCAAAGAATTCGAAAGATAAATTTTTTGAAAAAAATTGTTTATCCAGAAAAGTATGCGACATTGCGGACTTGTCCCAACATAGTTCATTTTTACACTTTATTCATAAAACACATTCCATGAATGAGTTTTACGTGTTCCATTAAAAAATAAACTGAAATGGAGTACATTCACGTCATAGACCTACTCCATCACAGTACCCAATTTTCAATGTTAAAGTAAAAACATTTTTATCTTTTTTTACTCATCTTAAACTAAAACTCCATCGTTTTGTGATCTTTTCCTACACATTTGTTTGCTTCATCTGAATTTGGAAGCATGCACCTAATTATATTCATCTTTTTTTTTTCTTTCTGAATTTTGATTTCTTTTCTTTTTTTAATATTGACATATTGTTTATCTTCAAATAATATATCAATATCATCATATGTGCATATACCTATATAAAGTTTAGTGTGTGTAGTTTAAAATTGAAGGATGAGTATAAAATGAAGGATCTACAATAAATTGAATTGGATATAATTACATAAAAATTAAATTATAATTTACACATATTAAATGAAAATTTTTAATACCTTAGTTATTTGACTACTTAAGTTTTCATCTTATAGATAAAAATTTAGTTCTTCATCCCATAATTTCCTTCCTATTTTTCTTATATTTCTAATATAATTAAAAAAATTAAAAATAAAATATGTGTATATCTAGAAGGTATATATAAAATATAAAAAAGGGCAAATTACACAGAGAGATACTAAACTTAAAAAATTACAAAAAAAGTAGCCCTCGTTGTATAGACATGTATAATCAATGCATATTTGTATATCATAATGTATATTTTGTGTATAACTCATGTATAAATTATATACATTGTATAGTAGTATATACTTTCTATAACTTTTGATAAACTATGTTGTATAGTCATGTATAGTTTCACTGATTTTGAGTTATTTTTTATGTAAATAAAATATGAATTACTTTTTTTTTGTAATTTTTTTACTTTTTTTTATATTATATAATGAACAAATAAATTCAAGAAACAAATTGGACAATAGAAGAAGAAAGGAGAAAAAGAAAGAATTTTTAAATCAAAAAGTAAAAAAAGGAATAGAATCTAAAGAAAACATGCCGTTTATTTCTTCCTCAAAATGAAACCCTAACCCTAATTGACAATCGAGAAATCCCCAATTTCCGACGCGGGGTTCGCCGGAAGAGCTGATAATATCAAAGGTCTGTTTTATCTTACTAAGCTAAACGATTGCTTCGTTTTGGTGTTTTTTTTTGTTTGATTTCACAATTTGATACTTTATTTTCTGAAAGAGATTTGTGTCCTTCAATTCGTTAAACAGAAAGTAAAACCTAATAGAGATGAAACGATTCTTATAGTTATTGAAATGCAGAAAAAGTGATTTTTTTCATATACATGTCAAGTATTGCTACTGTAAATATGAGGTATCTTAGAAGTAGGAGAATCATTCAAAATTGGCTCCTAGAAATGTTGCTAGATGCAAACAGAAATGTGGGAGAGTTGATTGTTTTTTGAAGAATCTGTGGAACAAATAGAAGTTCCATGAATAAAAGAAATCTCAATCTTCTGTGATGCTGCAGGGATTGGGTTTTCTCTTCAAACAGTGTTGTTGTTCTGTGGATAATCTGTTTAGAGGATAAAGAATGGATAGAGAACCTTTACTGAGAGAGTGAGAACGTATGTTGAATTAAGAGAGGTAAAGAAGGAATAACTTTGAGGCTGGAGATAGTAGTCAGAGAGACTTCATATTTGTTTGTAACTATTGTTTGTTTTATTAATATCAGTCTAGGTCTTGATAAGCCCGATTGAGAAGGTTAACCATAATGTGGAGCTGAATGTTGCATTGGAACAGTCTGTCCAGAATACATTACTTATCCTAATACTTATTCGTCACATTCTGAGTGATTAAAACTATTGTGAAGTGGGATTCAATTTTTGCTTTCACATCTGTAAAATGTTTGCACTTCTATGCACATATCTATCTATTCTTCATATCAAGAATGAAAGCAACATGAGGTTTACTTACGCAACAGATACAACATCGTAGTTCCATTACATCTGAATGTATGTTTTTAAATTGCAGGGATCAAGACCGTGTTAATGTTGGCATTGGAGTGATAAAGAAATTGATTCAAGATCTAAATCTAGTTTAGTAGTAATACTTCCCTGCACATAAATCTCGAAGGGGACTCGTGATAAGTTTGGACTAGTGCCAACATTATTCGGTGAAGTTCTCCAACACTGACTTGGACTCCTGCTTATCCGTATACATGGAGGTCAAAGTTGGTGAGATTGGAAATGTAGTTGGAGTGGAGGACCAAGACGATCTTCCAAAAAGTTCATTTAAAGTCTCTCAGGAGATGGAGAAGTTTCTGTGTGACAGATTACTGGACCAAGACCAGCCAATTTCTGAGCGTTTCAGAGCTCTTTTCTCTCTTAGGAACCTTCGGGGATCAGGTCCACGAAATGCTCTTATCAATGCAACAAGAGACCCCTCAAATCTCTTGGCACATGAGGCTGCGTTTGCATTGGGTCAAATGCAAGATGCTGATGCCATTCCTGCTCTAGAAGGAGTTCTATTTGATTTCTCCTTGCATCCAATTGTTCGGCATGAGGCTGCAGAAGCCCTTGGTGCAATTGGCATAGAAAGTAATATTTCACTTCTAGAAAGAAGTTTAGCATCAGATCCAGCCCAAGAGGTCCGAGAGACATGTGAGCTGGCTCTTAGTCGAATCAAAGAGCTGAAGAATGTAGGAACTGATGACGGCTCCACAAAAATGGTGCCTTCACCCTTCCTGTCAGTGGACCCTGCTGCTCCTGCTTCTTATTCCTCTGTTGAGGACTTGAGGAAAGTTCTTTTGAGTGAAGAAAAAGGCATGTATGAACGCTATGCTGCTCTTTTTGCTCTAAGAAACAATGGAGGAGAGGAAGCTATTTCTGCAATTATTGAATCTCTAGGTTCAAAGAGTGCTCTACTAAGGCATGAGGTTGCTTATGTATTGGGTCAATTGCAGAACAAAAGGGCTTCAGATGCCCTGTCTATGACTCTTAAAGATGTAAATGAGCATCCAATGGTTAGACATGAAGCAGCTGAAGCTCTTGGTTCTATAGCAGATGACGAATGTCTTGCTCTTCTTGTTGATTTTGCCAAGGATCCCGAGCCTATTGTCTCACAAAGTTGTGAAGTTGCTCTTAGCATGCTTGAGTTTGAGAAATCAGGGAAATCCTTCGAGTTTCTCTTCATGCAGATGCCTCATGTCGAGCAGGTCTTGTAGGAAGAGTGTCTGGCTACACTTCAATGCTTGTCATGTTAAGCTGGTTTCAGAAGACATTTTAGTTCCTGTGCAATTATCATTGATCCAGTTGTATCTGGTTTCATTACTTAGAATATTTGGTTGGATTACATAACCAAGTTTAATCATAAGGTCATTTTTGGACTACTAAAGATCATGTGATACTAAATATACATTATATCACTGTACTTGAGTAACTTTGTGGACTCTTTATATGTGAACCATGAATCAAGTGATATGGAATCAGATCTGTTAAGCTGCTGATTTGTTGTTTTGCTGGTTGAACTTTGAGGTGGTGACTACAGTGACGTATGCTACTTTTTATGTGGTTTCCTAACATGAATTTTATTTCAAAAATAATTTAGATTCTATGTTCCAATTTCAGACAAAATTAGTTAGGTTGACTCTCATATTTTGAATCAGGACACATTGAAATCAAGGGAGCATCTGTTATAGATATTGAAAAAAAGATGGAAATATCATTCTCACATTGCCCTTCTCATACTAAGATAACATGCAAGCATAATAAGGCAGACAAGGGTAACATATGGCTATGTTTTGAAGTGGTGTCTTTCCTCCTCATTCTGACAAAACAAACAATGCTAGATGGTTGTTTTTCTATTAAGCATTCATAAATTACACATAAGACTCGGCCACCATCAAATGATTAGACTCTTGTCGCGTAAAAGAAGGGGACAGGAGGATCAAAGGAGAAAGGGTGACATTGCTCAGCATTGTTGAAATCATGCTGTTTGAACCATACTCAGAAAAGTTGAATGTCACTACAGTGGATTCCTGTTTACATCTTTATATAACAAGTAGCGTGAACGCGTCTTGCCCAGTGCAGCATACCTGAAATAAAGAGCAAAAATAAGTTTTCGCATACTTGCAATACAAAGATCCCGCATCTCTCACTTACCACTGAGGCACAAATGGTGCCATCCAAATAGCATCACCAGCTTGAATTGGGTACCTATAATCCAAAAGAAAATGGGAGAATGTCATAACATGATTTTAGAAAGTTTATGAAGTGTCGATGGATTAAAGTAAGAAATCTATTCCAGAGTACGTGGATAGTAAGTATTCTTCCATTCTTTTCATTCCTAAAATTGTTCAGAGATATGTCCTTAGAAATGGCTTCAAGGGAAAGTAAGATTTAAGTCTTTGATGAATCATGGCAAACAGTGACTAGCTCATGGATCTTAGAGGCTGGAAGAAGTCCTATAACGTGAAAAATGAGGAGGCTCAGATAGTGTTAGCACGGAAAGGGGTGTTCAATTGGATATCTCATGTTGAGTATCTACTTGCCTGGGGAAATAACAGTAGACTAAGAGGGTGCTAACTTCTTGAGGTCAATATCTCAAGGGGAAACAAATTTTTCCATCATCTGCAGATCTTAGGTTTTACATTGAAACTACAAATGTTGATGGCCCAACGATAGCACTCAAAGGAACTGAAAATTGTAAAGACATTATATAATTAGGCATCTATAAAGTTAAACTGACACGAACTATGCAGATCATTTCTCACTTTTAAGCTCTGTTATAGAAATACTTTTTGTCAATGCGTTTTATCTTCTACGAGACATAGTGCAAGACACACAAGTAAATGATTCCAGAACATATCATCAAATCCAGCTCAATATATAGAGTTTGATTCATACCAGCTATCACCTAGTCGATAAATGCCTTGCCCCTCCAACAGCAGCAAACCATGTTGGTTATAATGAACTTCCTGCAGCCAGTAATATACAAACTTGAAGTAATCACAGGTGAAAAAGAACGCAGTTCTCAAGTATATTGTGAAGAACAAGCAGGTGCCAGCTAATCATCTAAACTAATGACTAATGCTGCAGAATGTTGTTGCCTTATTTTTTTGAGAATGGTAACGGAAAATATTGTTATAGGCAATCTTAAAAAACTTTTGTCTTCCTTTTAACACAGATTAAGCTCTGGGTGATGTCCAATGTGACTGAACTAGCAGAACCAATGAAAGGAACAGACGCAATGCTAGTGGAAACATACCTTGACATTGAGGAACTCTCCTGGTTGAAAATCCATGATCTTCCGTAGCCAGAAATATGTGGCAGAAAATAAAAGGGAACAAAGAATTTAGGAAAATACACAGGAAGATAAAGTTAGACTATTGTATACCTTTAGTTCTATATATATTAGTTTTGCCTGCAGGTTAAAAAATACTTTGTACACACTTTCGGCCAGCTTCAAGGAACCTCATTGACATTTAAACAAAATCTTTGTTTCATTTGCAGAAGTTTTATATTAGTCAATTCTACCAACAATAAGCAAGCTCATATTTCAGTGGGAAAAAATAGCCACAGACAAGAGGTAGAACTCACGTGTATATTGAAATCATAAGCTAAAGACGTTGGAAGAAGCTTCCTTAGCTCAAAAATCTGGCAACAGAAAAAGTAAATGGAAACAGAAAGGATGTTATTGATTATTATATTCTATGTCAAATGAAAACCAAAACTCTAAAACAGTAAGGAAAAGGATACCTCCTCTCTCTCTGTGAGGGATCTGGATTGTAGAATTTTGGACAGAGAGGCAAAAGAAACAGAACTATATAGTTCGATAAGGGAATCAATTTGTATTTTAGAAAAGTAGAGATGAGGGAAACGGTACCTCGCCAGGAGTTTCAAGAAGGGGCTGCTTGTCCGTTGAACCAACAATTTGCTCAGTAACATGATTTTCCAAGCCAGAATACCTAAAACAAAGATTTGAGCATTTAAAATATAGGTAGACAAGAAACTTGGTGATCAAAACTAGATGTTGGAAAAATATAATGCATGTTGTTAGGATGCCACAAGTCAATCTGAGTGTACGGAATGCTACCAACATGAGGTATCATGACATAAAAGACTGACCTCCTTTCAAACACAATAAGAACAGCAGCTGCATCAGTTTCCACTGTGTGATCCAAATTGGGAGGCATATAAGCATACGAATCAACCTGCATTTAAAGTTAGAAAGAATAAGAAGTATACAAGTTTCACTCAAGATGTCTCATGGAGGAAGAGGTAGGTGGATTTACTTATTGATTGAAAGATAACAAGGTGAGATAGAATAATAAAGTTTTGAAGAATCTGAATACCAACCTAAAATATTAGGTAATGATTAGAGTAGACCTAGACATATATAAAATTCTTTGTCCTCGTACGCCTGACTTGGGACACCATTGAACTCAACATCTTTCCACACGTGTAAACTGAATCTAGAGTTGATATTTCAACTTTTTTATTTAATTTTTTACTTCCGGGTTTGAGAATGGGATTGTTAAAGATTGACTTTGATACCATGTGAAAGCTAGGAGTAAGAGCAAGAAGGGGATGACAGCCTATATGTCCTTTATTGAAGGAACTCACTATTTTAAGATAAGACTCCTAATCGACAATACACCATGCCTCATCTTCAATAGCTGAAATTCTAAAATATAGATGACATCCTAATCGACACATCAACTCAGGTTTTCTACCTACTTTGGTACTAAAGAAACTACGCCCTGACCCAAAATATAAAGCAACGGGCAGAGTAGTGCAAGACCTCTATAAGCCTTTTTAAATGCCTTTCATACACAGCATGTTATATAACTGAAACAAATTCCGCGATATAGCCTCAAAACCTAAAGCATAGCACTCACATTATAATGGAGTCTTAACGCCTACGAGTTAAATCATGTTTGCACAACACAATCAATATCTGCTGCCACGAATAGGAAAAAAGCAAGTACAGTCTTCCCCTACACACAAAATTGATGGCTGACTGGCATTATACCAGTTATGCATAGCAGTAGCTTCACAACTTCCTTACAGTAACAAAAAAAAAAAAAAATTGCAGGCTAAAAGTATAGCTGGCGTACTGTCAGTTTGTGGACATTCCCAGATATGTTGGTGAGAACCGCACTTCCCTGGACCACAAATATGAACCTGATTTTGCAGGAGTTAGAAATACTATATAATGGAAGTACTAGAACTTTTTGTTTTGTGATTGTAGAAACAGTAGAGTAACTAGAAAAATGTTGCACAAGAGGCTGTAATTGGAAAAAACATGCATCAACTTAAGATAAACTCGTCAAGAAATTTGGGAAAAAAGAAACAATCATCAAAAGTCTTCCCACCTTTCAACATCACTAGGAGGGATCCCTGATTTTGAATTTTCTGCAAGAAGGAATAAATGCATATAATTACAAATACCATTCATAGAGTGATTACAGAATGCACCATGCACATTTTCATGGCTATCATATTTTGGCATTGGAGCTCAGGATAGAGACTACTGTTTGTAGCATGATGTGCCTATAAATTCTTCCTGCTATTGTTACTTTAAATAGGATATAATAGACTTTAGACGCCTTTGTTTTAGTTTTCATAGCACTTTCTCTCATTACTTTTTCCCTTTCCTTTTCTTTTTCTTTTTGGAATGGTCACTTCTCTTAAATTAGGAGAATAGCAGTGACGGTGCTAAGTTCATTGAAGGTTGAACCCCCTTTGCCAAAATAATATATTCTGCAAATAGGATTAGAACAGTTTTTGTCCACACACACACACACAAAGTTTTTTGAATTCCCTAGACTTGAGGGAAGCTTAGAATGTAGTGACAATGGGGATCCAAAAGTTACTTTAGATCACAACTACAAAACCTAGCTGTGGCATTCTTGCATATTTTTAAATCCCTTTTAGGATTCCTGGTTCCGCCATTGGAGAACAGAGATGCACCCACATTCTTAGTCCCCCTTCTAAATTTTTTCGCTCAATCCCTCCATAAAACTCCTTTCCTTTTAAAAATAAAAAAAAGATAATCACCCATCATCCTCACAGATTCTTTTGGACTTAATCGGAAAGCAAACCACTGAATAACATGTATACATGAAAGCTTAAATGGCAGATCAACTTGTTCCTTAATCATTCTGCAAAATATGGAAGCAACATTGAAGCATTAAGAAGACACCTTGCATCTTTGCCAAGTACATGACAAAATGAGAGCCGATTGCTGGTGTGATTAGATAGGCGCCTAAAGTATTTGTCCTGCCACATTTATTTAGATGAGCAATCAACCACGATATATTATTCTATCAACCAGATAATGCAAATGGTTGGTCGAGCATACCAATCAGGCAGAGGGCTAAACACATGGCTTTCAGGAGTAATTAAAGCATGGTCCTTCTTATACACACTACGAGTAAAACCCGGCAAGTCTGCAAGCAAACAAAAAATAAATAAATAACTAAATCAACAGCCAAATTCAGTTTCATCTACACCATTATTTTCACGATAACATTTGTGAGAGCACCACTGGAAAATAATTGTCTAAGAATATCCCAAACAAAAAGACACCCAATATATGTGTGGTTGCTAAGAGAATAGAACTGCATGGTTACAAACAAACAAGCGGAGTAAATAGCATCCAACAACCTCTTCCTGGCACACCATTCACAAATAAAATTTGGTTATATACATTGACATATTTCTCAAAAAGTTATATCATTGACAATAAAACCTTCACATCAGCCTATTTTAGTTTATCTGTAATCTAATTTGAAGTAACTTGATATCATTTTGTTATTTTATAACTGAGAAATCCCTAGGATCCATGGCTAAAGTGTTCGAAGCTCGTTGCAAAATGAGCTCGCTTCTCTACCATTCTCCGTTCAAATAACATACTTTTGTCTGCAGCAGGGATCAAACCCATGACGTGCAGTCGTGTACCTAACCCACATCACAAGTACCACTCTTATCACTAGACCAAAGTCCTGGGGAAGTAAGAAACTTGATATTGTTGAGTATATAAGAATTGCATTCTTTTTTTTGAGAAAAGGTAAAGGCGTATTCAAGTACTCATCATTGAGGATAATGAGGAAAGTCACTTACAACCCAGAGGGCACCATTCCAGCAAATAAAACTAGACTAAGTGGCTTTACAATTTCCCTATGAAATCAACAAAACGTTCTCTATTCTCCACTCTATCCTATTTACACCAAAAATAAAGAAGACTAAGACAATTCATTTTGATCTTCTGCATGTTGTTGGATTTGTCTTCAAAACCTCTTGCATTTCTTTTCTTCCATAAGGTCCACCAAATACATGCAGGTATCATTTCCCACTGATCCTCCTCTGATTCTCTTCTTCAATCCCTTTCCAACTGTAAAGTATTCCTCTGGTAGTTTTTGGAGTCACCCAGTGCACTCTAAGCAAACCGAAGAACATGTTCCATAGATTTGTAGCTGTTTTGCAGTGAAGAAACAGATGCCTATTTACTTCTGCATCCAATGTACACATGAAGCACCTTGAACAAATCTGCCTACCTCTTCTCTGTAGCATTTCATGAGGTAGGCAAGCTTTCCTACACACTAATCATACAAAACAAGAGATATTTAGAGGAATCTTGGTTTTCCACATTAGCTTCCAAGTCCATGTTGTGGATTGTGTATGAGTAACATTTCTGTTCCAGTAACATGACTTCACAGTGAATATGCCCTTGCTGTGAAGCTTCCATATTGTTCTGTCAGCCGCTTTAGATAATCCAGGGAAATTGTTCAGTATCAACAGAAGATTTGCAACTCTATCAATTTCCCAATCATATAAGGCTCTTCTGAATATTGAATTCCAGCCATGTGGGCTCCATAGCTGGGCTATTGTGGCTCTATTCTGTTGACAGAGGATGAACAAGTCAGGAAACAGAGTTTTTAAACACTCCTCTCCTATCCAAAGTTCTCCCCAAAAATCTATCTTCAAACCATTACCCACCTTGAGTGCTATGTTGCTATGGAATTGAGGCCAAAATCTTCTGATGGTTTTCCATACGCTACAATCATAAGTTCCCAGAGCTTCTTTAGTATTCCAGTGGCTTTGAAGGCCATACTTTTCTGTGATGACTCTTTTTTACAAAGGTGAGTGCTCACCACAGAACCTCCATAGCCACTTTTGTAGTAGGCATGAATTCTGCACGCTTAGTTTCTTAATTCCTAACCCCCTTGTTTCTTATTGAAGGTTACAAGATCCCATTTCACTAGATTATAACCTTTGTTTTCCATCTTACCACTACACCAATGCCCTGGGAGCAATAAGTAGCTTGATATTGTTCATTGTATGAGAATTAAACACTTACCCAGTTTTTCAAGAAATGCTATGGTGACAAAACCTGAACTTGATAAATAAGATTCACATTAGTCTAATATAAGCTACTTGTAATCAGCTTTTACATGACTAGATATTGTTCTATTCTACAAGAAATAAGCACTTACAATATTTCAAAAAATACAATAACAACATACCCAGTGTAGTTTGGGGAGTGCAGTGTGTGCGCAGACCTTACCCCTACCTTGAGAGGTAGAGTGGTTGTTTTGTATAGACCCTCAGCTCAAGTAAAAGCATTACAAAGTGGTTAAAAAAAGTTGGGAGTGAAGAAGGCAAAACAAAATGCTGAAGAAAGCATAACAAAGCATGCTAAACAGGAACTGCCACTACAACAAAATAATACCATAATCAAAATGGAAAGAAACATGAATAATAACACAAATGGAACAACAAGAAACTCCCAGAGTCAAACTACGACTACTAGGATGAAAGAACAGTATTTCAAGAAATGTTATGGTTAAAAGACATGAACTTGATGAATTCTCAACAACCAGAAGAAATGAACTCAATGATTTCACTTTTCTGTTGTTTCCAATACCCATATAATGGAGCCAAAAAAGGCACACTGACCTTGAAGATGAGAAGGGGAAAGTGTGGGGTTAGTAACTTTCCAGTAAAGCGGCTCAGAACTGGAATCAGCATCAAGAGTTGATGGTGCAGAGCAAAACCCATCTTGGGTCAAAGTAGTTTTCACAAAACCTGAATAAACATTAAGAAATAAAAAAACATAAGCAACACTCCACAGACAAGTCGAACTTTAATCACACAAAATGCCAAAATAAGAGTGAAAAATGGGATTACTCAAAGTTGTTAAGAGAAAGAAGAAAGAAAGAGAGGAAGATGGTGAAAAAGATTGCATCTTTATATTATTATTGCCCAATGTAGACTCAACAAGTCCAGATTTTGAAAGGTTCTTATTGATTGTTTTGGGATTTTGTCTTCTTCTTGTTTCAGTTCTGATTATGTTTATGGGGTTTATCGAACTCGAGTGGGTGGCTCTTGTGAAGATGAATAAGCTGCCAACTTCTATATAATCTCAAAAAGTTTCAATTTTTTTTCTTTGGTAGGGGAATATACTGAATCTTACAAACTACATGTGATACTTTTTGGCTTTCAGTTTTTTGTTTCTTTTGAGGGGTTTGTAAAATATATTTATCTTATCTTTTTCTTTTTTTTAATGATTTATTCTTTTATTTTCTTTTTCCTTTTTTAATTTTTTTCACCTTTGATACAATGAAGAATATTGTAAAAAGTTATAAGATACCTAGAATTTTTTCTTACTATTTTTAACAATTATTTTTAGATGATGAAAAATATGTTTTCGTGTTTAATAAACTTGACATCAAGTAAATTATCTATTTCTTATTCTACATTCTTATATCCTGTTATTTTTATTAATTATAAACCTTATTTGATACTCCATAATTTTATAATAAAGTTTGAGGCAGGTCTCATCTTTACTTGAATTTATAAATATCCACTTTCCTTGCTCATTTCTAAACTTTAGAAGAGGCATACTTTAGAAAATAAAAATAGGGGCTACAAAAGTAAAAGATGACATATATTTGACAATTTACAAACCTTGAGGTATATTTTGACATTTTCCGAAAGTTTTAGCAAACACATGCAAATACGAAAAAGTACGAGGACATGTTTCAAATATTCAAAACGTCTCCACAAAACCCCCGGCTGCTGGCGCTCTTCTGGGTTTAGGGTTTATAGGCATTAAAAATTAGCCGTTAAAACTCCATTCGCCGGAGTTGGACTCGCCGATGAACTCAATGGACCCAATAGTTGATTCACTTCTTAAAAGTTTCCGGCAAGTACCTCCCACAGCAATTCCGGCGATGCTGGACTGTATATTGGCTTCAACTAACTCTGCTCCTTCATCAATTTTCTCCAGTCTTCTGGAGAAGTTCCCCAGTTTCAGCAAGGTATGCTGGTATATTTTTTATAGCCTTCTTCCTGTTTTATCTGATACTCATTCATTTTTAGTCTGTCATCAACTGAGCTAAAACAGAGATTGTAGAATGAAAGTAGGAATTTTTACATAAATAGCCACGTGGATTCACTATTTACATTTACTAATCAGTATACATAGATTATACATTGATATATATACTATACATGAAATAGAAATGTATTTTACATTCACTCGTTATTTGCTGCACCATTTTTTAAAAAACTAAAAGAGGCAGGTGCTGGATTTTGAATTAGTGGGTGCAGAACCTAATTCTCCTTTGTGACAGTGTGTATGATCTTGTGTGAACTTTTATTTTCTGAAAAATAATAACTATATGTATAGAGATCGAACTGAACTTGCATCTGCTTTGTGCATCCCCCTTCGGATTGTTTCTTTTTGAAATAGTATTTTGATAAGTTTTTTTGATTAGTAAATTGTTCGTATATAATAGAGGAAAAATTAAGAAAAGAAAAAAATTCACATATCTATATGCTTTGTTGGAGATATATATAAATCCTAAAGCTTCACTGGAATCAGATTAGAATATCCCTTTTTCTAGGAAATAAATCCTTTACCATTTTTTAAAATATGCTTTATTGTTGTCTTTGATCACTAAGACTTGAAGTTTTGATATCATTTTCTTGTTCTTTTTCCGTGTACTATATTCACATTGATGTGGAATGTGGAGTGAAAAATATTTTGATTGTTAAATATTCTTTGGTGTTTGGTGTTTTCGGTGTAGGTTATAATAGATGGGAACAAAGATTTGGATTTTGAGCAGCGCAATTGTATTGTTTCATTTTTTAGTGCAATATGTCATCTTCTGAAGAATTCAGGTCAGTTACATTCGTGGAATTTGTTCGCATCAGACTTATTCATCACTGTAATTTAATGATCACTTACTTTTAGTAAGAAATAGTCATAATTCAACAATTTTTTACTTTCACCCTTTTAATAATTCTAATATGATCCCCATATATCTCACTAATCTGCCCTTATTCTTTTTTTCTCTTTTCAGTTTTATGGTAGTTAAACGTGCTACAAAAAGATAGAGAATTAGGATAAAAATTATAAAAAATCCTTTGTGGTGGCTCAGTGGTTTGGGCTTGAGACTTCATTTTCGAGGTCTCAAGTTCGAAACCCTTGGCTAGCAAAAGCAAGGGTTTGCCTTCTGGGTCGAGCTTGTCACACCGGGCTTGCCTAGTGCAGGAATGTGATTTGCGAGATATTGCATAGGAGCGGGGGTTTTACTTGCACACACCCAAAGGGTAGCGGTTGCTGGTTTCCCTTGTAAAAAATATATAAAAAAACTTAAAAAATAGGTATTTACAAGATAAAGCTTCCTCCAATAACCTTTTTTCCTTTTTCTTCATGGTCATAGTTATTTGCCCCTATTCGAAAGTTGAATTATGACTATTTTTCACTTAAAGCTTGAATGATAAACTTCTTCCAATATAAGATTGAAGAAATGAAAAAAATTAACCTGAAGGCACTTATAAAATAAAACAAAGAAAGAGGTCATGTGGGCAATTATAATTGAACAGCTACTTTGACATTTTATTTCATTTTTCCCTTTCCTGATTAAAATGTATGACTTTCTTTTGCATATATTTTGGTTCCTTTCATAAAATCATAAAGGTTTCATTGTTTCACATTGTTCCATGTCAGACTTTGGTTTGAACTCTTCAATTCAATCCATTAGAATATAGGTAATAGTTAATGGGTTTGGCACATTCTCAAGAAGTTCACAAACATCAAGCATCAAGTGCTAGATAGTAGTGGACAAGCATTAAGGACTCTTAGTCAGCTTGGTAATTCACCTTGACTGAGTGGTCATCAGTTAACCACTTTAAATACTGCTGCACTTAAATCATTTACATATAAAACATAACATATATCCAAAGAAAATTATTTAAAAAGTCATCTGTGGCTTGCCATACAGAAATTTAGGATATGCTTCTGGTTGTGCATTTATGTCACATCATTATGGAGCTTGCCTCTGTCTAAGGATCACATATGTTCCTTCAAATATTTTAACCATTGTGGTCTGTGAGGCTTGGAAATATTAGTTTGTTAGCCAGATATCTTTTGTTGTGTTCTAGTTATAGGCTTCAAATCTTTTCATTTGGCCCGAAACATTTTACTGGCTTTATACCTTTTGGACCTTTTCTACAGGAGCTGAGACTAGCTATATGCAGTTATTCATTTGGAAAATATTTCTTCCCCTAATGAAGCTGGTTCATTCCAATGATCGTGAATTATATAACAAGGTAAACATGTTCATTCAATTGAATAAGGATGTAGTTCAAAAATCTGTGGACTTGATATTATACGTGATGTGATTTATTTTTGCCAAAATTTTGGTTCCCTCCCATTAAATGTGACGATGGATTTAGGTTGCAGGTATGACTTTCAGTGTTGTCGCTGATACAAACAGTTGGGGGGTTGTTGAAGTAACCATTATCCCATTTTTGTTAAGATTGGTTGGACTATCTATTGGTGAGATTCAAAGTGAAGAGTTGGATGCTTATGAGTTGTGCCTGACTTCTAAAAATTCTGAAGACCGGCATTTGGAGCCACAGTGCGCAGCATATGACAATCTTGTGCAATGCAATCCTAACTATTTCCCGTTGCCTGTTTCTTGTCATATTTTAACATTGATACTAGATGCTTCTCTGCAAAGTTTACGTACAGTGAGATCAGTGTCTGGATTGGATTTCGTAGATGGATGCTGCACAGATAAATTTTCTGCAAAGTTGCTCTGGGATCTTTGCAATATTACCATTATAATGCTTCCACAAAGCTTGGAGCATCGATCTTCTGCAATTACTTTTTTCCTTCCCTCCATATTCAGAGCGCTCGATTCTCATTCTGCTTTTGAGGTCTCAATTAATGGACAGAACTATATACTTTCTCGGTAAAATTCTCTTGCTTTTCCATTTACATGACATGATTACTGATTGACGTATAAGTGTCTGAATTTTGGACTTATGCCACAAGTTTATTTGTGGTTTCAGGAAAAGTATTTTAGAGAAGCTATGGAAGAGTTGCCAGACATTGTTTTCTTTGGGGTCCCTGGAGAGAAGAGATGCGTATGCTATCCTTTCTCTGTGCCTGTCTTTCTTTACTTATAGTGATGACTGCCAATATAGTTATATGAGTAGCACGGCAGAAATGTTTGATTTGAGAGCTGAGAAACAATTCTGGGATGAAATGAAAAAAGGCTTGGTATGTTGTGTATCTACTATAGTGTATCCATTGTTTGATAGTAGCGCTTGCTACAAATATCTTTTTTTCTATTATTATCTAATATCTGCAATCTTCTTAGGTTGATAAGGAGAGCTTGGTGAGGAAGCAATCTTTATATATATTGAAGAGAACCATAAATTTAGACGAGAAAAACCAGTATCAAACCAGTGTTAAAACCATAGATAAAAGAAGTTTAGCCCATCGTGGTATGACTAAAAGGGAAAAGTGGGCTGAGGAGGAAGCTATGTCCCTGGGGGTTGGGATGATTTGCAAGACAAGTGATTTAGTCTCCAGTTGCTACAAGAAATGGGAGGCATTTTTTCTTCTTTATGAAATGCTCGAAGAGTATGGCACTCACTTGGTCGAAGCAGCATGGAATCACCAGGTTTGATCATATGATGTCAGATACTTTCGCATTCATTTTGCATAGGTGTGAAACATCTGTTACTTATCAAAAAGCAATCAGCAATGTAAAGGAATTTTCCTGAACCCTCATGTCCGGATTCTTTATTAATTTTGTTGATTAGAAATAAAGGAATTAATTTTAGGTGTTTTCCTTGACTGGAGTCTGGAATATTGGTTATCAAAAAGCAGTTACCAATGTACTTTGTATATGATACTGTGATGAAAGAATTTCCTTGAACTCTCATGTTACGTTGCTTTATTAATTTATTGGTTAGAAATAAAGGAATTAATTTTAGGTGTTTCTCTTGATTAGACTGTTGAGATTTTAAAACTTAAACCAAGGAAGTAAAAGTGTGTGATTTAAGAAATCTGATTATAGGTCAGTGGACGGTCTTTTGTGCATTTCTATTCTAGATCATTTTCTCTTTTCCTTTATGCATTTTCTGTATTGGTTTCCTTTTATTTGTTTTCTGCTGAAGTTTATCGATCCCAGTCATTTGGGATGTACCATCACTATCACATACTAACAGACACTCTACTGTATAATTAATTTTCCCTGCAGATGACCTTGTTGCTTCATTCCTCTTCCTCTCCGGAGAATTCAGTAAAAACTATCAATGGAAATGTGTGCCGTACTTGGATGGATAGTTCAGAAGAAATTTTTGAGTGGTTAGCTGTATTGTGGGAACGTGGTTTTTGTCATGATAATCCTCAAGGTAGAGGGAATAAAATAGTAGACTGATATTTTTATTGTAGAGAACAGTTATCTGATAGATTGTGTAAGGATTTCCCTTTAATATTCTGCTACACTTTTTGTTCCTTTTCTTTTTCTCATTGCAGTTAGGTGCTTGGTCATGCAGTCATTTCTGAGTACAGAGTGGACTAAATACAACCACTGTGCAAAGTTGGTTCCGCGAAATTTCTTAACTGGTTCACTTGTAGAAGGATTGAATGATCCTGTGCACAACAAAGATTTTGGTACATTTATCTCTATATTACTTATAGCACATGTAGGTCTATGTGGTCCATATTTTCCTTTGTTGTTAAAGTGGTGTTTTACAAGTGGCTGATGGGGGTGGGGGTGTGGAGGCAAATCAGAGGCAAATTTAGGATTCAAAGTTTATGGGTTCTGAATTTGATGTTAATGAATTACGAAATTTATTGTATGCATATATTAAGTGAATTTTGAACACATATACAAGGTTGGGACCAAAGCTAATGGGTTCTTCCAAAACACTTACTTTCCGTGTTAGCTCTGCCCTGATGCAAATGGAAAATGAATGACCTTTGCTATGTTGTAATTGGATTTGGGTTGCTGATTTTGGAATTTGTTGACACTTTAGGACTAAAGCTTTAGTATTATGAAACTGGCACATATCAAAAGCTTTAAAATGATTAATTATGGGCAGGCCTTTGGTGTCGATGTATGAAGGAAAATATTTGAGTCAGCCTACTTTTTCCTCTCCTGGAAAATTGGAATTCAAACTGTCCATTTTGGCTGTACCAAAATGAAACATAGGCATTTATCATTAGTTTATACTTCATGGGATGGGTGGGTGGGGGTGATATTGGAACTATACGGGGTCTTGGAAGGTGGATGGAGGACTCAAAATATTACGCTTCCCTACGGGTATCATGTAGAAAATATCATGAAGGGAGGGGAAGAGTTAAATGAGAATGCATCACTCAGGGTGGATGATGGGAGCAGGGTAAGTTTTTGAGGACATAAGTGTGGAGAACAATTTGAGTATCATATTCCCAAACATATTCAGAATTTCATGCCAAAAAGGAGATGCCATTCCAGCAGCTTAGGTCAGAACAGATACCACAGAGGCAAAAGGGTAGATGTCTGTGGTTTAACTGAGTCAAAATACTAAATTCTTCCAGAAGGTTGTTAACTCAAGATGAACTACTAGGGGGGAAGGAGATTATTGAAGATAAATAGCTTTTTAAGGAAGAAATCCTTACTTTCAATCAAAACTTTTCAGAGAGGATGAGGGGATGAGATTGTTAACTGTTGATGAAAAGGAGGGCCTGGAAACCACCTTCAGTGAATCAAAAGTGTTAGCTGTAATCACGTCTTCTACCCCTAATCTAAGTTGCGTGGACTCTTCATTTTCGATGCCGCATCCATGCCGGATTCTCCAAAAATACATTACTATTGGAGAATCCGACACACACCCATTGACATTTTTTAATAGTCCGAGCAACATAGTCCCTGATAAAGCACCTCACTCGGATGGTTTCACAATGGCCATCTATCAAAAAAAATTAGGACACAATCATACCCGAGGTTCTTGGGGTTCTCAATCACTTTCATCATAAGTGCCATATGATTAAGTCCTTCAATGCCTCGTTCATTGCTCTCATCACAAAGACAATAGCAGATACCAAGATTCCAAAACCTAAACCCACGACTAACCATCATTTTAAGCCCTAGATGGAAACTAGTAAATGAGTTGAAGCCTAATTTCTGGTGAAGAAAATCAACATAGCCATTGATAAGGATGTAATTCACACTTGACACAGCGATGGACTTCCTAAGCTCCTTAAGAAAAAAAGGAGAGAAATCCTATGTTTCTTTTCTCTTGGTGCTTGGATAATGATATATTTCATTATCTTAAACGAAGAGGCTAGCTATAGAAGACACGAGGCGAGGCAGGCCGAAGAAGTATTGGGAAGAGGTGATAAGATAGGATATGACACAACTTCAGGTTATCGAGGATATGACCCTAGACAAGAAGGTGTGGAGGATTCACATTAGGGTAGAAGGATAGTAGATAGTGTAGTGTTGTCTTGCCTAGGGTGGCTGGGATGGTACTGGCGTATTATTGTAGTTCTTGTTTTTTTACCTGTATCATTGCTGTTTATGGTGTTATATTATCACATGGTTTTATTGTACTTTTGCATTGTTCCTTCTTATTTGCTATATTCTCTACATTGTCTCCTTTTTCGTTATACCGGGATTTATTGCACTTGAGCCGAGGGTCCTTCAGAAACAGCCTCTCTACCTCCATGAGGTTGTGGGAAGGTCTGCATACATTCTACCAGTTCCAAATTTTACTTGTTGCTGTTGTATCTTAAACAAAGATTTAGCAACATTCTATATCGTTTCACACACTGCTGGAATACATGTATTTCTGATTCTTTTATTTGTGCATATTTTTCATAGGTGTAAGAGGAGTTTATTCTACCTGGACAATTGAAGCTGCTGGCCAATTTTTTTCCCTGTACAGTGGTTATCTGGATGAAAGGTATGCTATCACATATTGACAAGTTTTTACTTAAGATTATATGGATTAGTACCCTATAATTTTTATTGAGATGGAACTAGTGGCTAAAGAATGCTATTTATGAGTTTGAAGAGAGTCACAGTCTTATTAAAGGGATTGCGCATATGGCAGCTATGTAAACTAAAACCTTAGGGAAACAGTAATGGAAGTTTTCAGTTGAGAATACTTTGTGCAAGGAAGTAACTGAAGTGTAGGAAAGTGTACTTTGATGGTGTCTCGACGAGGTGATTCAAACATAGTAGGGTTCAATTCCCTTTCAGTTTTCCTGATAAAAGAATATCTGTAGGTTACTCGGTAGGAAAAAAGGACTTTTTCAGTTTGTCTTGAAGTTTGACATGGTGATACTGCACTAAAAGATGAATTTCCTCATCTGTTCCCAATGGCAAGTGCTAAACAAGCCACAGTATCCCATATACTTAATAAGAAACGTTGTAGGCACTCCAGAAGTTAAACAAAAACAAACAGTTAGTCCTAATCTACACAATCTTGCCTTGCTTCTCATGGAGAATATTTCAGAAAGAAAAGTTACCCGTGTGGAAACAGATGTTTTTGCAACCAAAATTTGTTTAGCTTGAAAGCATAATCTAACTTGTTAACAACTGTAGAGGATCATTGAACAAGAGTTTTGGGAAGATGAAATCATAGCCCTATCAAGTCCTATGCATCAGAAAAGGCACCAAGACCTGATAGGTTTATCTTTGAATTTTCTTGCAGAAAGCCTGAGAAATAATCAAAGCTCTTTTTTTTAAGTTCAATAATTTTAAAAATAATAATTTAAAAAAAAAACATATACGAGCAGCTGTATACCATAAAGTAGAGCATCAACACCAAAATATGGTTTTCTATTCAATCATATGTACGCATATGGGTCTCATAGGTACACCTCAAAGTAATTAGAAACATAAGACTATTTTGTATTTTTACAATATCACTATCAACCCCTTTGAATGCTCTCATATTTCTCTCTCTCCAAAGAATCCACATGATGGCTAATGGAGCAACATCCCCTGCCATCTATCTTCTCTTCCTCCTTGTAAATGCCCAATTATGTAAGACCTCCTTCACTGTACCTGGCAGCACCTATTGTATTCCAAACCAATTTAGGACAATCGACAACAACCGTGCTTCCATCTTGCAATGCAACAAAAGACAATCTACATTTTATCCTGAACATCTACACATGAAGCACCAGCTAACATGGGTGATCCTCCTATTTCTCAGGTTCTTTGCTGTTAGTATCAATCCCTTCGCTGCTAACCATACGAAAAACCACACCTTGGCACCCCTGGAATCCAAATAGAACAAGGTAGAAAGATTGTTTCTCTCTCTCTCTCTCTCTCTTAGCAATTTCTGGTAATATGATTTAACAGTGAACAAGCCATCCCTGCTCCCTCTCTACCTCCACAAATCGACATTATTATGTGGAGTTTTGCTGGTATAATAGATCAATCAAGCTATGAAATCCTTTCATCTATGCAATATTATTGAGCCATGAATCATTTCCACCAATCTTGTGGGATCCCACAATGCTTTTTTAGTGCATTGATTCGGAAGAGAAAGGAGCCATGAATCATTTCCACTAATTTTGTAAAATGGAGAGATCCTGCAATGTTTCATTTATTGCGTTGATTCCAAAGAGAAAGGGGGCTATTGAACTAAAACATTATGAACCTATAAGTCTGATTGACGACAATATCTAGTTTCTGGGCACCAACATGCATTTACAAAAAGCAGAAAAATCATTGATGCATCTCTCGCTGCCGATGGGGTTTTGCATTTCTCACTTGCACTTCCCATCTTTCCAGAGGTTCAGAAGAATTTATACAGAATGAGTAATTTTTTATGGGAAAATATCAACAAATTACACAAATTTCATTGGTGATATGGGGAAGTGGCTACCTAAAATACTTGGTGATTTGGGCATACATACATGGCTACTCCACCAGATGCTTACTCATGAAATGCTGTGGAGGTATGTGCAGGAAGATCAAGCAACCTGGAAGAAAGTGGTAAATGCAAAACACGGGGTCCATAGTAACTGGTGGATAAAACCTCTGGGGCAGCATATCAGGTTGGACCTTGGAGAAACATAATCAAACTATGACTGGTGTTCAGCCAGAACAGCAGCAGATAGGTCAAGTGTGGGAAAGATAAGTGGCTAGGGGATTCAACTTCCGTAAAATGACTTTTCAAACCTCTGTCAAATAGCAAACAGAGCATATTCAAGTATCTCTTAAAATTGAGTAGATAACTCTTGGAATCTACCTTGCAGAAGAAATGTGCAAGACTGAAAGCTGGGAGAACTGCTCAGCCTCTTGCGATAGACTGGGAAGGTGTATGGCCAATAAGCAGTTTTCAAATAAACTCATCTGGGGAACAAGAAACAAAGGGATCTACAAGTGAAAGCAGGATATACACAACCTTACTAGCCACAACGAAATGGTGGACAATTGACTTGGGAAGCTTATCTGAAAGGCAAAACTACCTCCTCAAGCTGTTTACCATAGTTGGACTGCATTGAATGAAGCTTGCCTCACTCAAGATAACCCTTGCAGAAGGAGCATTCACACAATAAATAAATGCTACATGTGCCAAACAAGATTTTGTTTTTGACGTAGGTAACTGTTTCCATTTCTGTAACACAGCACATGGGTTGTACTGAAACCATATTTACATAAGATCTCCAAAATCCACCGTCCTATCCCTATAATGAGTCTAAGACATCAATGATAGAGACAATATCATTAGAGTATATCTGTTTACACCAAAAACATAAAGTCAAAATGCATTATTCTTAGCTGCAGGTATTCTCCATTTTGACTTCAATGAATTCATTTTGACTTCTTGTATAGTATTCTCCATATTCTCAAAAAACTCTTAAGCTTCCTCTCCTTCCATATTGTCCACAATATAGACCAAAAACATAAAGTCAAAATGCATTATTCTTAGCTGCAGGTATTCTCCATTTTGACTTCAATGAATTCATTTTGACTTCTTGTATAGTATTCTCCATATTCTCAAAAAACTCTTAAGGTTCCTCTCCTTCCATATTGTCCACAATATAGCTGCTGGTACAATTCTCCAGTTCTTATTCTTAGCATGTGCTCTTGCTTCTTCCCAACTATGTAATGCTTCTGTGATTTTCCCAGGCATGGAACAAGTTATGTTTTTGAGACTTAGGAATAATCTCCATAGTTGACTTGTGACCTTGCAATGTATAAATAGATGGACCACTGTTTCTGCAGTTTCCTCACGGAAAAAGCATCTGGAACATAAAAGGATCCCCCTTTTCATCAAGTTATCTTGTGTCAGCACAACTTCCTTAGCCAATAACCAAACAAAGCAAGCTACTTTGTGTGGGATTTTGACTTTCCAAGTGTGTTTCCAAGGTCTGCTGGTTTGGTTGGTTCATCTTTCCTATAAGCTGCATTTACTTTAAAAGTCCCGTTCCTATGTCCCTGTCATTGTAGGATGTCTTGTCCTGCCTTCAAACCACTAAATTGGTCAATGGTGCTGAAGAATTCTGTTACTCTTGGTATTTCCCAATCATTGAGGTGTCTCTCCTGAACACAAAATTCCAGCCTTGAGGTGTCCATAATTCTGCTATTGGGCTATGTTGATGTAAAACTAAGTTGTACATGTCTGGGAATAGTGTCTTCATGTTGCCTGTTTCATGCCAATCATCCTTCCAGATTACAGTTAAACTCCATCTGCTACTTTGATTATGGTGTTAACTTTGAATTCATTCAACCAAATTCTGATAGATTTCCATAAGCTAACACCACAAGGAGTAGTGACCTCCTTTGTCATCCAGTTATCATTCTCCTCATATTTAGCTTTGATGACGGTGCCCCATAGATTCTGATTTTCATTTGAATATTTCCATAGACATTTCATTCTTAAAGCTTTACTCTAATTCTTCGGATTCTTGATCCCCAATCCCCCAAATCTCTTCTCATTGATCACTGCCTTCCATTTGACTAGATGGTAACCTTTCTTTTCTTTGTTCCCTTGCCGTAGAACTTTTCTCCTGATGCTATCCAACCTATTGATGATTCAGGGTGGGACAGGAAATAATGGCATCATATATGTTGGAAGTGCATCAGGCACAGAGTTTATCAAAGTCAATATTCCATCCACTGAGAGATATTGGGACTTCCACCTTGCTAACTTCTTCTCACATTTCTCAATCACCTTATTCCAGATTTCCATAGCTTGGACTTGGCCCCCAAAGGCAAGTTCCAAACAGGACTTTGAAACAAACATGCATCTTTCTTTTGCATTGTGCAGTAGCTTCAGACATATGGAACATGTTCATTTCAGTTCTAAGACTCAATTGGGTACTTGAAAGTATTAAACATCCTAACAGTAGTTGGAGCTTATGGAAAAGTTGGTAAATCCATCAGGGTGATCTTGAGATGATTCCTGGACGTATCTTTTGGGTCATTTGGACAGAAAGGAATATAGGTGCTTTTGTAATGGTTTAGCAACTCCAATTTACTTCGTTACGGCCAATTGTTTGATTTTATTAGTTGCTGGGATAATATCTTCCCTGTTACCTCACCTAACTCATTTTTGGAATTTGTTAGCTCCCTATCATTAGCATAGATCATCTTTCATAGGGACAGCAAACTCTTTTTTGTATGAGCGCTTGTACAATGTGCTATTTTGCATCTTCTTGATGCTTTTAATAACGAGTGAATAGGTTAAAACATCCCTAAACTATCACCTTTTTTAAACTTCCACACTTGAACTATTGGGTGTTCCCATTAAACCCTTGACTATAACTTCCTCTATATCAAAAACCCTCATTCAGGTGGAGTCATTCGGATGACTTTTTTCATCTCACACGCTTCTCAACAAGTTATCCCAAATATTTTTCCACATATTCAACCAGAGATTTTTTAATTAGAAGGAAGTTATAGTCCAGGTGGGTAATTGGCATATCTAATAGTTTAAGTATGGTTCATGCAAAACGGTGGTAATTTAAGGTTGTCTTTAACTAATTCACTCTTTAATAATATCACTTACTTCATCAAAAAAAAAAAAGGTTGAGGATCAAGTATTTCCTACCAAGCAAATATGGAGGGATCAGATATTTCCTAAAATAGCTGGTGGGAATTTCCCCATCATCTTATTGCGAGGCAAAGAACTCAATAAAATTTTAGTTGGTCATTTTGTCATAGGTTAATTTTAAGAAGATTTATCTGAAATAGTTCATCTGACTGAAAGCCCCCAAGGTTTTGGTTATGTGGTCAGGGCACAGTGCATGATGTGGGAGCTAAGTGCATGTCATGACTCACAAGTTTGAATTCTGTCACAGGCTTTTGCCTGGTAATTAAGAGGAGAAGAATAGAGATGCACCATTATCGACAAAGTCTCAAATGGTATACCATTTGGCCCTTGCAGATTTCTTGATATTTCAAAAAATCATCTGAAATGGATGGTCTATTGAAGGAACACTCCTAAAGCATGAAACTATACACACAACACACCAGATAAGGCAACAAGCATATGTACTATAGATTGCCTGTAATCCATAAGCTTTCCCAATTGGAATGTATTAATGGTGTCTCCATTATTGCTCTGCCATGCATATCATCTCTTTATTAACCACCTTATTTATTTATTTGTATTTGGGTCTACACTATATACAAAATGACTAGTCTTGAATATTGAAAGGTTATGTTTTTTAATCTCAATGGCTGAATTACACCTCTTCTGAATCTACAAAACTAAGCCACATAGATTTCAACTTGATTTTTTTTGGGAAGCCCCCATCATTGGACTGGTTTTGTTAAGGCAATTTACTAGTTGAAGTTACATTTGATGGCAGGAATGGGGTTGCTTTTTTGAAAACTTTGGCTTCTGTTGCTAAGAGGCAATCTTTTGGACGAGCTGGATTAATGTGTCTTACAAAGTGTATTGCTTCAGCGGCTTGTGGTATTGGACAACACGGTGATATATCACCAGTCATTTTGCAAGATAAGGAGTCTTACCCGAGTGATGAAGTAGACTTGCTTGACACTTTCCGATATATTATTGAAAGCAGTAAACAACATTTCAATCCATCTTATCGGCACCAAGGTTATAATGGATTTTTTGTAGTACTGAACATTTCAACATAAGTATTTGAATTCACAGTAATGGTAATCCATCTTGTTTCTTCCAGTTTGCGAGAACATTCTTGCTGCTGCTGCTTCTGTGGTGATTCCTGTTGATGTTCCTCTTGAAACACTTTTACTTTTCATTTCAAGCTTGCCGCGAGAAATTACTGATAATGGAGGTATGTCACATACACTCACATCCTTTTAGCATGCTTTTATCTTTTTATGAATATTTTTGGTTCATCTTTTGTGCTTTCTTTTTTAAGCTAATATCACGCAGGTATGTACCCCGATTGACCTTTTAGTGATGAATAGCTCAAATGAAGAATGAGCCAAGTCTTACCTTACCTTTTTCAAGCTTTATCTGTGGTTCATCTATTTGCAAATAGTAATGAAAAATACTTTTTTTCCAAATGCATATATTGATAATAAGGGTTCTTATCCTTTGCTAATTTTAGGTTCATTAAGACTAAAGGTACAAGAATGGCTTGGGATGAGTGTACAGAAACCTTCTACATCTGACTGTCTACAAACAAATCTCAAGTTTTTGGAATCTCTCATTGGTTACCAAAGAAAGTTGATAAGTTCCTGTCATGCAATTGATATTTTCGTTAATTATGATGACGAAGATTTGGATTCTTGGGAAGCTGAGGCAAGAAGATGGACAAGAGTGCTTTTTCTTGTTATTAAGGAAGAGGAGGACTTGAATCCAATATTCAAGGTTTGCTTTTTCTTTGCTTCTTAGAAATAATGACCTGGCAACTCCACAATAATTTACAGTTCTTTGCACTATTTTGGTGGATTATGAAGCACACAACAACAATTAAGCCTTAATTGCAAATAAGTTGTGTTTTGTGTGAACCCTCAATGCCATTCTGATTCATTTGGACTAGTTTCATCACAATACTCAATTATTTGTCTTTTAAATACACTGACTTTTCTAACACTGGAGGTTCATATTGTTTTCACCACTGATATTAAATCTCTGCACTAACTTAAGGAAACTTGTGAAACACCTGACTTGTACAAGTGTACCAATACCACTAAACTTTAATTCCACTATCTCTATATAGGCCTTTTGCTTCAAATACGTTTTGTTCTGTGTTAGTTTGCATGGATTAAAGAGATAGTAAATGTTTTGACACAAACTTCCTTTCATGTGATTTTACCTCGTACTTGGTACTCTTCTAACACCTTCTATCATCAGTGTGTAACCGGTGTGTTTGACGGTTTATCTATGATATGGAAAGCAGCCAACCTTCTTTCATTTTATCATGTTGTCTCAACTTCTACTGTCTAGTATCATTTATGATCTTATCTTATCTGTGAAATCCTGCAGTAACTGTAAGTCATTTACATTATATTTTCAATTCAATACTTGCTTTTGTTGTGCATTCATGTGTGTTCCCATCTTTATTTTTTCGGGGAGAGATTTGGAGGGGGAGTAAACGAAAAGCTGAGGGAGTAAAACTGAGAGTTGGACTTGTGGTTGAGGATAACCTATTTCTACTTTCTTCTCCTGTCTTCATTCATAATAGACAGCTGTTTCACCTTAGCTAGACGTGTCCTAAGCGGTTCTCTTCTCTCTCATCATATAACATTGCATCAGTTGGTGTTAAGTGTCTGGTTGTGTTAGAACACAACAAAAAAAAGAGTGTCTAGTTGTGTTAGAGTGATTCTGAGGGATGACCAGTTGGTCTTGTGATGGCGTTCTCTAAATTTGCTTATCCATAAGTTCCTGTAAGATGTGTCGAGCTTATTGGCTTGAAAATTGTATTATAGTTTATGGTCCAAGTTGTTATAGGGTTGTAAATTTGAGTAACTGTAGATTACTTATAGCATATTTTCATTTCAATGCTTGCTAATATGTTGTGTTCATTTTCTTGCTTGTCTTTATCATTTTAGGAAAAGAAATGCGATGGTGGGTAAACAAACAGAACATAGAGTTGAACTTTTGATTCTAATTTCTTCTCGTCTTATTTCATTCTAGGCTGCCTGCTCTTTTACCTTAGCTAGCTGTGTCTTAAATACGTCTCGTCTCTTTCGCAGATTACATTGTATCAGTTGCTTTTAAGCATCCGCTTGTGTTCAAGAAATTCTTAGGGATGACCGAGTAAATGAGATTTGATCCTGCTATGTCTTTCTCTAAATTTGCCAAGTTAGCATTGCTGCATAGGTGCCTGTTGGATGTGTAGATTGTATTTGTGCTTGACTTTTTTTCTTAAAAAAACAGAAAGTGTTTGACCTTTGAATTATGTTATATTTATTAGTCCCAGTTACAGGCTTGTAATACTTGTAGCCACATGTACAGTTTATTCAAGATCATGCTGCTAATGTATGTGATCATAGCAACAATTTGGAGTGGGTACCAGTAAAATTTATCATCCTTCTTTTGAGCTTCATCCATGAGTTACAAGTACTCCAAGAGAGATTGGTTGACTGCTTGAAAACAGGAAGCTCGAAGACAAGCCATGACATTTCTGACAAAGTTGGCCAATATTCAATGATGAAAAGCTCGACCATTTTTGTGGTGTTCTCTAAATTATTTTTCTCGATATTGGTAAGCTACCAGGAATCTATCTGTTATTTTGTTTATGGCCTTTTTGAGATCTATCTAAAATCCTAACTTGCCTGCCTACAGGAGTCACTAGTCTCATATGCTGGAATGTCGTGCAGCATTTTTTGGTCAAAACACATGAAAGAGGGTGGAGATTTTTCTGGCTCCATCCGAGGCAGGCTAGGGGGTCCAAGTCAGCGTCGGTTGTCATCTTCATTGACCAGTTCAGTTTTGCAGGCTGTATGATCCTTTATGACATAATGTTATGTGCATGTATACTGCCTTTGTGCAGGGACTTTGATGTTGATGTGGAATCTCGAAAATATCCTTTTGTCATGGTTATACTTTGAATCAAAGACAACTTATTAAACTAAAAACCTCTGGCAGTTAGGGTCAGCATCTAACTTTTTGATATGTATGTTAGATATGAAGCTATTAGTGTCATGACGGAACTCAATAATATTTTCTGGTGAGTCTCTTTAGATGCATTCATTAGTGAAGACGACAAGCCTTTGAATTGAAATGTATTATCTAAGGATATTGCATGATCTGCTCTGTCTTAACCTTTGTTTTCTTAATCCTCAATCTTCTTTCAGAATTTTTTTCTATTGTTTTATTAATGTACTTCATGAAACTTTATTTGTAATCCCTCTGGGGTATATTCATTTTTTCTCTCTCAGGCATATTCATAATTTTTGTCTTCTAATTGTTTGTAAGAGATAGGGGGTACATAATTCTCTCTGTCATACATCCTAGGTGTTTGATCTTTTGATGAATAGGGTGTATGTGAAATTGTTGCTGTAAATGGTTTAATACGTTTCTTCACGTAAAGACACGTTTCTTATTGCTTCGCCATAAACATTTGAAGGATCAACCAATCCTTTCTTCTCAGTGCATAAATTGCCTAGTTTGTGTTTCTTTTCTTCTTTCTAGTTATCATATTTATAAGCGACTGACTGTGTGTTCTAACAAATCTTTGGACAGGTGACGTCTATAAAAGTGGTTGCTTCCATCTCCAGTTGGTCCGCACAGTTTGGCACTGATGCTTCGCTTGCATCTGTTGTTACCCATCTGTGGAACTTTTGTTGGAAGATAAGTTGTACATCTCCGGCATGTAGTTCAGAGGTAAGATTTAGATAATCTTGGATGTGCTTAGGCATACATTAAATTACAACAGCTAATTGACTTTCATATCTTGCTTCCCCTGTTCCTCTTTAATTCCTTAACCAGCTTGAGGCAGAAATCTCCCTAGCAGCATATGAAACAGTAGCAGGTTCCTTGGAAGGATTAATGTCCATGTCCCATTTGCTGTTAGATCATATCACAGAAGATGATGAGTTAACTTCATTAAAAGTTGATGGTAAACCAGTCTTGGATTCCTTACTCAGGACTTTGCTTCAGAACATCAACAGCATAATTGCAGTGGGAAATTTGGCACGAGCTCGACGAGCAGTTCTATTGAACTGGAAGGTGATCTTCTTTGTCTTTACTTGGTGCATGCATAAGGGTATATCTACAAGGAGATTTTATCTTGTGTATTGCACACGTAAAATTCATCTTAGTAGCTAGGCAAAATACTGAAAGGAGGGTGGTGATTTCATTGATCAAAAGAGTTGTTCGAAAGAGTTCACAGTATAGAGGCACTAATAATACTTAACATCTCTGATGCATCACCTGAAAATGAAAGTAAAGGAAACGTAATTGTCCAAAACATCTCCCTGTAGCTCGAGCTTGCAAGCTAGCAAGCTTTTGCTTCACTCTAGAAGTAGTGAAATAAGTGTGAGAAATATTGAAGGAAAAAATATTATTGAATTGTGTATTTACATTATTACATAATGACCCTATTTATAGATACTACAATACAATCCAATTCC
>JBCEWC010001339.1:0-38395 GCA_038996855.1 Solanum aculeatissimum
GATGATTTTTTAGATAGCCATGAAATTTAAATTTTTGTGGCTATTACTAAATAATAGCTACAATTTTCAAATTCATAGCTTAGATTTCGTAGCTATAAGTATAGTTTCTTGTAGTGAATAATTAATCGACAAGTCCCTGTGGGTTCCACATCTGACTTCTAAAAAGAGCCACTATATTACTGGTTTAATCGCGTACACTTGCGTGTTCTTTGATAGCAACAACGTGAAATCAAAATCTCTTGAATTTGAATGACTATTGATAGATTATGTCCTTAAGACTGAAAATTAATCTACTTATTCCAAAACATAGAGTTTTTGTAACGACCCGACCTAGGACCTAGTCGTCACACTATGAATGGGACACCCGAAGGTGCCTCACCTAGGCCATCTTAATATCTGAAGCATTCACAGGCATAAAAACTCATAAAATTTGCTGAAATAAAAAGGGTTGGATCTACGGGACAACATTATGACAATAAAGAAACATTAAAAAGGAAAACATACATATTGTCCATAAATCATACCAACTAGACCATGAATGGATGAAACCGATAATGGTTGGTTTCCATCAAATAGGAAAGACTCCAAACAGTAACAATATAGAGTGTAAAAGCCTCAAAAGAGCAACATATACATCAATGTCTGAAATACATAGTAAGAATGGAATTTGCCAGAGACTTGAACTAAGGGTTCACCACAAAAACACTAGTCTTGAATGATGGAGAACTAGCTATGAGCTGGTGGAGGAGCACTTGTCCCTACATGGTTAAATCATGTAGGCAAAATAAGCGTTAGTACTTTTAGAATTTACTAAGTATGTGAGATACTAATGCAAACATGAAATTGTAATGCCATCATTCATAAGTAAAGACTTACATACATGGGACGATGAATGGAACTTTAACATGAGCTTAAGCATGCACAAGGAATATCGTTTAATATGAATAAAAGTCATGCATAAAAGGAACACATGTGATGGAACCATGTTATAGAATCATAAACCTTGTGAGAGAGAACTATAACTGACATATAAGACTATGTGAGCTGCAACATGGAATCCAACATAACCCCCTATGTTGGCACGGAGAGACCACTTGCCGGGTGAAACTCTGTCATTTCGCATGCATCATCATAAAACATAAATGGTCTACGTGGATCCACTAACCTAGCCTAGCCTGTAAGGGCTCCTATAGTGACACATAGTTAATGAGATAAAGAGTTTCTACTAGGGTTCCCTTATAAAACTCCACCTCAATGCTAAGTCATTACACAGAATCTTTAAAATATATACTTAGTCAATTTATGACACTTAGAATCATAAGTAGCAATCTTAAGAGTAGCTCGAAACTTAGGGAACCACCAAGTGAGCATTGTCCTTTCATCTTGAGGATCTTTATAAATATCCTTTAGGGCATTGTCAACATGCTTATATCTTTGACAAATTATAACTTTAAAACCTTTCTTTTTTGCCCTAATCTTTATCATATATCATGCAAAACTTGACTTGAAACTTAGTGGGTTTATTCATAAGTAAAAACATTCATAAAACATTTGATTCATACATGACCATGGAAAAATATGTTTATTCAAAATATGTAAAATAACCCACACTTTATCTTTGAACCCACATCATTGGGGTCGTCATCATCAACTTAAAACACATGTAAATACTTAGTAGAACATCATATGGTAATATTGAAAACATGCAATAACATAAGACATTATGAAATCATCATTAGCATGCATGGTAATGTTAAGGAACTTAAAGAAAAGGTAAAAATATTTATGTAGGACTTTTTGGGTAAAAGAAGACCCACAAATCAACTCACATAACTTTGGTAAAGTCTAGGAAGAAGGAACTTACTGTTATGGAAAAGCCTCCTTGAAACCCTAGTCTCCTTAGCTTGTTCTTTGAAGAGGAAGATGCCTTAGAGATTTTTGTAAGTGGAAGAATGAAGTTTGAAAATGATTAACTAGAGCTTTAAGGTCTAATTTAATGCCCTAGGAGTCCAAAAAAATAACATGGTTTAGGCTTAGGATTGGTGGAAAGAATGAAATTACTCTTCATTAAAACTGTCAGAAAAGAACCATAAAACTTTGATTACGGGTTGTGGATGGAACCACAGGTTGTAGTCCTAGTCATTCTATTCTCCATTTCCAATCTTCAGAAACTGCTTACCAACCCTAACCACGAGACCCTTATCTACGGGGTCATCCTTCAATCCATGGGTCGTGGATGGCCTCGTGGAATCCTTCCACACTTAGCAAAATATCACTTTTTTGGATCTCTTTCTATGAAGGAAAATAACGGGTCGTGTAATGGTCTACGCACTATCTTGTTAATTATGGTCCACTTTCCAGAAATTTCAAATTTTCTTCATGTTTGGTACACTCACATATGACCCCTATCTACGAGTTGTGAACTATTCTATGGGCCGTCAATGGCTTCGTGGGTTACTTTATGTTCAAAAACTTTTTCTCGTTCCTGAGGTTCCTTTCCACGGGCCCTGTCTACGACTGATGGTCTAAATCACGGGTTGTGGACATGGTCTCATAGACCGACCCTAGTCATTTCCATACCAACTTTTGTATATTTTCTAGGCTCCTAAACTGAGAGTCATTATAATCTCCCTTTTGGGAATATTCATCCCCAAATCTACTTAAAGGTAGGCTCTACGGAGTTAAACATCAGCTAACAACCCAACATGCATGTAAAAATGCAATTTCAACATCCTTTCATGACATTTTCAGAATCCATGCTCATTATATGTCTCAAAATAGTCCATAAACATAGAAACAAATATATGCAACATGTAAAAAATAAAATGCAAGGAATTGGTGGTTTTAGGCAAGAATGACTTAATACCTTAGGCTTGAGGAGAGTGGAATAGACACGGGTAATACTTCATTATGTCCACCTCTGCTTCCCATGTGGCACTCTCAACTTGATTATTTCTCCAAAGAACATTAACGGACGTAATTTCCTTATTCCTTAGCCTTTTGACTTGCCAGTCTAAAATCTTAATCGGTACTTCTTCATAACTCAAGTTCTATTCGATGTTCACATCTTTCAAAGGGACTATGGAGTTTAAATCACCTATGAACTTCCTCAACATCGACCCATAAAAACTTGATGGATCAAATGCATTTCATCAGGTAGGTCCAACTCATATGCCACCTTGCCCACTCTTCTCGCCACTTTGTAAGGCCGTCCAAATCTAAGGTTTAACTTTCCCTTTTTATCAAATTGGATCACACCTTTCATAGAAGGCACTTTTAAATAGATCAAATCACCAATTTGGAACTCAAGATCCCTCTTTCTTACATCGGAGTAGGAGTTTGCCGACTTTGAGCCATTTACAACCTTTTCCTTATAAGCTTAGTTTTCTCCATAGCATTCATGACTAAATCCGATCCTAGAAAAGCTATCTCACCAACTTCAAACTACCCAATAGGTGATTTACACCGTCTACCATACAATGCTTCAAGTGGTACCATCTTAATGCTTGCATGGAAACTATTATTGTAGGCAATCTAAATAAGAGGCAAATGTTTATCCCAACTTCCCTTGAATTCTAATTTACAAGCTCTTAACATGTCTTCAAATGTTCAAATAGTCCTCTCGGCTTGCCTGTAACATCTTGAAAATCTTTAAGCTAAGATTCAAACTTTTCTCTTATGTTTATGGGATCATACCAAGTAATTCTAACGTTGAATATATGCATTAAAATATATTCTATAGTGGGATGATAGATTTTATAGGAATTAAGCTCACAAAAATCCTTCAACACAAAGTTGAGATGAAACTTCTCTTACCAATTGAGTTTCAGTATGAAATTCTATACAATTGGGTGATCCAAATAACTTTAAGATTTTGAATGTATGTTAAGGTAATTTTCTAAGTACTTGAAGTGTATTGTATGTGGTTTGAGGTCATAAGGCGCACCCAAGGCCAAGCCAAGTTTAAAACTCTTCCATTGGGTAAGTTTTGGTATGAGTTCATAGAAAGGTCAAATTCAAATGGACATATCTCAGCACATAATGAGTTAGGTGAACCATTATATATCAAATTAAATATCTTCGAATTATATTTTCAATGCATCCAATTTTTCCTTAATTAAAGTTCAGAGTAAAATATTATGACCATTTTACTGAGACGTATTTGGACTGTCAAATTTGGCAATCTATCGAATTTGACTGCTGAAATATTTCAGAAAGGCTAAAAATTATTTTTAAAAAAAGGGTGACTGGGGGTTCTTATTAAGTGTACCGCCGAATGGTTCAGCGATGGGGCCCTTAGACTACCGTTTTGGCCACTGAAACTAATCAAAAGATCATTTTTTAAATTTTGATAATCATTTGACTTTTCCAAAAGGTTATTTTTAATCTTTTACCCCTATTTAACTTCCATAATCCTATCATATAACCTAATAACATCTCATTGCAGAAATCTCCCAAAATATTTAAATTTTGCGTTTAAAGTTCTCTCAAAGAAGAAGTTAGGGTTCTTCATCATCAAGTACAAATCAAAAATTTATTGAAGAGATTTTTCTCTTCCAGGTATGTAAGTCTAATCTAAAGCATGAAATTGTTATTCCATATGCCCCTTGATTGAGATAGATTGAAAGGTGAAGGTATTGAGTCTACATGAGTTAGTTTCTTAAAAATTACATGATGAATAACCTATTCTTATATATTATTACATAACTGATTATTTTTATGAACTTGTTTTCTTTAAAGCATGTTTTAAATCTTTTATTTTCAAAAGTCCCAGATATGATTTGAGGATAAATGCATGAATGAATCTAGAAATTGAGTTTAGATCCTTGATTTGAGAATGTCGACTGTTATTGTGATATGAGCATGTTGGTAGGTTGATAGAACTTGATGGTACTGTGATTCGATAGAACTTGATGGTTATGTGATTCTTAAAAATTTAAACTCTAAAGATTGGTCTAAATTAAAAGTCCTCCTACGTGATTGCCTAATTCACTATTGAAAGGTTAATGAAATTGATTGGTTGAATTGTTGAAAGATTAATTTGATAGGACTGATGAATTGAAAGAGTCCATTTAAAGACTCACTGATTTGTTGATTGAAATTGATTATTTTATGAGAATTGAGTCTTAAAAGAAGTATCGAGCACCAAATTGAGTAAGCGTGAGTCACACTCGAACTCAATAACTATGTAGCCAAACATAGAAGTGGACTGAGTCCGTTAAAGTTGGACATGTTCCTATTTTGAGGACTAAGTCCATTAAAGTTAGTCATGTCCCTATTTTATTATCTTGAAATAATAGAATTTGATTGGTTGATTGGACCTTGACTTGTGATCATTTTTTACTCTGAAAAAGTATTGAACGGATGTGGAAACAACGTCAAATCGTTGTATTATCACTGGCTCATAAGTGATGGTTGTCGGATAAGAAAAACTCCCATATAGGTTCTGGTACTCTGATTGGATTGGATTGGATTTGATTCAAATTGGATTGGATTTGTGTTGATTGGCCATTCTCAACTCTTTATTCTTGTTTTAGAGAAACATTAGACATTTGATTGAGTATTTTTGCATTAATATTATTCTATCTTTATCTATTTCATTTAGCCATTTTATATACTTATAAATTCCATGTACTGATGTCCATTTGGTCGTATCATTTAACGATGCAAAGACAAGTACTAAAGATCTTCAACAGGTGCTCCGTTGAAGATCTATCCCAGATATCAGTTCATTGGTGAGTCCTTCCTACCTTTGGAGTATGTTCATGATTTACTTTATCTCACTCCTAGAGTTTGGTCTTAGATTTGCTTTTATTCTAATTTAAGGTAGCCATGGATCTGTCATTGGACTACATAGTGAGATGGTTAGAGGTTTCATAGACTAGATTGTCGAGTTGTGATTGGATATTATTTTTGTCTAGTTTATTTCATACCAGTCTTATTTAATTGATTGATAGATTGGTTAGTGTTTGGCCTTTGATTATTGGTTGGGTTATCGCTTTCTATTAAGTCCTTCTTGATTGTTGAAGTCTTCTGCTGTAGGTTGTGATTGAATAAATATGATGACACCACGTGGTTCTCTTGGGGACTAGCAATAGTCTCTGAGTGATGGACACACCAAAGGTACCCTCCCAGGGTATGATAAACTTGGTATCAAAGCACATAGTTTAATAGTCCTAGGGAGTCTATGAAGTCGTATCTAGTAGAGTCTTGTTTATGGGTGTGTTGTGCACTACACTTTATAAGTAGGAGGCTATAGGACATTAAAAATTATTACACTTCTTTCTTATTCTGAATTGTGTGATAAAACTATTTACCCTAAGAAACCTACCATTATTCGTGTGTTGCTTTGAACCTTTCGACTATGTCTAATTTGTGAGGTGATAGATATACTAATGTTCAGACTCTTACCGATGAGTTCCTCTATGATAAAATAATCAGAATGGTGGAGAGACTGCACCAGGCTTGAGAGGAGCCAACTAGGATGGTGAGTTGAGTGATTCAAGAGAATGCACTCTTATTCATATGAATCGTGCGTTCAAGCAAGATCAAGGTGCACCTTAAATCTCTTATCTAAAACTTGTTCTCTACGTTATCCATAAGAGAAAAAAATTATGTCTCTAAAAGTTTAATGATACCTCCTGGGAGAGTGTGACTTGAGGTCTTGTAAACCATATGTAAAATTGAGTCATGTTAGAGTTAGAAGGATGATGGTAGAAAAGAAGAGATCAGATAGTGAGAGTAGTGGTTGATTGCGGCTTGTAGTTAGATTTATTGATACAACTAAATTCATACCTCAAACAAAGTGCAAAGCGATCGTTGACCAAATATAGAACCCAACAAGAGTTGGGGTCGATCCCACAGGGACTGCGTGAAAATAGAGCTACTAGCACTTAGTTCCAAATGTAATAACTATTTCCAAAATAAAAACGCATAATGAAAATGAGGGTTTTGTAGTAATATAAAAACTAATTATAAAGCTTATTCTACTAATTAACTCTCTAAAATGACTACTGGAATTCAACAATGTATTGTTAGACTAGGTTTGTAGTCCCCATGACACCAATTCTGATATTCAAACTTAAGGCTTCTACGATTTCAATTACATACACAGAGTAAGCAATTAGTTAGCACCTAATTCACCTTCCAGTCCCTCTTAGGTGCATATCGTTCATCACCTTCCGGTCTCAGAATATTTTACCCATTTTACCCTTGCTTTAGACCCGAGGATGCTCTCACCTTTCGGTCTCGAGCACTTAGACTAGGTTAATAACCCTGAATTATGTCATAGGATTCTTATCCTAATCACTACATCCCTCTCGGGCATGTAGTGAATACAGGGTTACCCTAACGCATTGACTCATTAAGGTTTAGATTAAATTGAAGACATCCTATGATATATATGATGATCACCCTCGACCTTTGCCCTAAATTTGCCAATCATTCTTGGTTATCATGGTTCCCACAAACCTAATTGTGGGTTTAACCTAACATGATTGAAGAAATTGAATTAAAATAACATAAACACCTCATAATCAACACTTACAATTTAATACGCAACAAATTGATGGATCACGATCACAAACAATGGTATGCAAAATCACAAACTCGATAAAATAGCTTTTACAATGTTGTTCTCTCAAGTTTTCGGTAACTAACAATCAATAATAACCAGAAATGACCTAAAAACATATATATATCTGACTTAAAACCTAAAACCTAATCCAAACTAAAATAGGAAATTCGGGCTTCGTCATGGACGACGACAACTACACGGACCGTGAGACACTTCACGATCTATGAGTTTACACATGGCAATATTTCCTGTGCAGTTCCAGCTAAAGTTTTTGCCTCTCACAACGGAAGAGGAGGCGGTCCGTGTAATGCCACACGACTTATGAAAGGTTTCGTGTGGCCTCCCTTGGCGACAATTTTTAGTGCATTACTGGCCAGAGTTTCTACCTCCCTTCACGGCTGGCAATATGGCTCGGGAGCACTCACACGGCCCGTGATAGGTCTCGTGTGGTTTTACTTGGCCTAATTTCTATTTCTCTCTCAGCTCGAACTTTCTGCCTCTCTTCACGGCTGGGACAACGATCCGTGAACCTTCCCATGGCCCGTGAAGGGTACCGTGTGGTCTCACTTGGAAGCATTCTCTTGTGTACTTATGGTTGGACTTTTTACTTCCCTTCACGGTAAGTCACACGGTCCGTGAGGATGTGCATGGACTGTGATGCTTACTGTGAGGTGGCACTTTGTTCTTTTCGGCTTGCCTTGACCTGTATTGCTCACTGCCAACATACACGGACCACCCTTATGACCTGTGTAAGCTCACACGGCCCGTGGAGGTGCACGTGTGAGGTTGACAATGTCATTTTTTGCATTTTTTGCTTCCTTTTTACCTGTATCCATGCCTCAACCTGATTTCCTGAAAATAACACTAAACGCAATATTAAACACACAAATTTTCTTGAGAACTCGCGAAAATTCCAAGTAAAAAGTGTTATTGGAGTTGCATTTTCGCGACTCATCAACACCCTCAACTTAGAATCCTTGCTTGTCCTCAAGCAATGACTAAAACATACATCACAATACACAAATACAAGCCCCTAACAGAAGTCATACAATAATCCCCGAATCAATCAGATTTGCCCAGCAGAAGTAAACTCAACATGTACATGCGCCCAAACAGACTTACATACCTCCGGCTAAGCATCATATCACATCCACTTGATCCACTTATACTCAACAACAAAGATGAATAATTGGTTTGGCAACAAAATGTTGCAAGGATAGTGCCCTCACTACAGAGAAGTCTCACACACTGTATATAAATGAAAAATAGAGACTCGAATGTAGACACTCATGCTCATAACAGATTTTCAACTGACACACAAGTATAGACCATATGCTTGCCCTTATTTTTACCACCTTAACTCTTGAACAACCTTTTTAGGATCACTTTAGGGTTTTTATGGCTCATAACGTAGGCTCGGGTTAGGGTGTGGTACATTTAGGATCAATAGTGACTAAATTTTCCCCTCCAAGACACTACCTTGGCTTAGCCCTCAACTTTTTATACCCAAATTCTTATTGTCCCCTACTCCAGATGCTATTGGAAGTATTTCCACCTTTTTTTCTCCATTCTTTCAGTTATTATGATCATTTATTTGTTTTTGTTTTTATATGTTATTTTCTTTTGTGGCTTCACTCCCAAGATTTTTGTTTCTTTTCATCACTTAACTCCTTTTTTCCCCTTTTATTCTTCCGCTTTCCCTACAGTAGCCAACCTCAACTTAGGTTTTTTGCCTAGGTTGAGGTGCACAGTGTCTTTTCAAAAAGACCAGGGCCAATAAAAGCCACCCTCAACTTAGGCATTGGCCTAAATTGAGATTCACAATGTCCTTGGAGAGACCAGGGGCAAAGTAAAGATTTATATATAAATAAGGAAGGTGAGTTGCGTGATTACAAAGAAAATGTTCATTTAGGCTCAACTTTTAGTTCAAAAGGGAACAATTTTATTTGGTTGGTCAATTTCAGGCTAAGTGACTTTACAAAAAAAAAGGCTTAAGATCCTTTCCTAATCAAGTTATTCCGTTATTTCAGTGGGACTAACCGAGCAAGTCCCATTGAATTAAAACTAATAGGCTCACACACACATGGCACATATCCTACCCTATTCAACACCAACCAACAAAGTCATTTTCATTTATCCGATATCAACTAGACAATGTATATAATGCTTAGCAGGGATCACACAAGATACTCAGGGCAAGATTCATGCACATACAAGCACTTTGAATATGGGTCATTTTCATCACAAAGACTCAAGGTTATTACAGACTCCTATAAATACCTATACTTATGCAAATTACATAACCTAAACATGTCAGTTCTACTAGATAAACCACCTGAGAGAAAAGAAACATGACAACAAAAACTCCCAGGTGTCAGGATGCCAGAATGCCCTACCCCCCACCAAAAAAATAGTGTAGTGCCCTCAATGCACATAAAGTAAGAACTATAAAGTGAAAAGGGGGAAAGGACATACCTGAGATGCACTGGGCGTCGAGCTGATCAACATCATCAGCGTACGACCCACCAGTGGGGTCGGCTCCATCAAAGGGTGGGACCTAGCCGAACGGACTCCCAGAAGTTGTGCCTTGAGCTGCCTCATAGGCCAACCTCTCCTATTCCATCTGTATTACTGCGGCTCGTCGACTGGCTCGAAGCGCTTTGTGCAGCTGTCTTTCCTCTGCCTCCTTTGAATCCGACGGTGGGATATGGCGCTGGTGTCACTTTTTGTCCTTCTCTTTCCATTGAGAAGCCTCAGGTGGCTCCATAGTAGTGGCAGCTGGTGCCGGAGGGGGAATAGCCCATTAATCATCCAAAGGCGGTGCGGGGGTTGGAGCTGCAAACAGGTTCAACAACGACTTAGCAGGAAGAGGTGGATGTGGGGAATTATACTTAGCCATGAGCATGGCGATTTGATTTTTTATTTCTGCGACCGAGTTTGCAATATTGGCTGCCTCCATCCCTGACAAGTTGTTGAACTGCTCGTGGAAATACATCTCCAAGCCATTTATCTAGTTTTAGAGAACAACTATCTCTCTCCGAAGATCAGAGAGGATCGATTTTGCATGAGTCTGGAGCACCTAAGGCATCCTCTCGATAATTTGGTCCACTATGCCCCGGGTTTACCGCTGCTCATTTACCAACCTGGCTAGAAAATCATAGGGCACGCAGACATAACCCAAAGCTGCTGTCGTCTGTGAGGTGCTACCCCTAGCCTGCTCTGACGCCTCACCCGTTGGGGGAATACCTGAGTCTCCCGCCAAATCTATAGGTTGTTATGGGGCCGCTTGAGGAAATATGGGCAGGGACCCATAGCGCTGTGTCCTAGCCTGAAATAGTGGATTATTGATGTCTTTAATTAGGGCGATATTAACTGTCGTGGTAGGATACATCTTTCGATCTAGATACCTGGTGGTAGAAACCTTGGCCCATCAGTAGAGGCCTCTGATTAAGCAAGGGAAAGGGAAGGTCGCTCGCTCATTGAATGCTCAGTCTCTCATCTCGGTGGTGATGACTCATCCCACATTAATAGGGTAGCGGGCGATGAGGCACGCCACCAATGAATCCTAGAACAACTGAAGGATGTTGTCATTAAGAGTGGGTCGCAGGCGAGAACGCACCACGGACTACCAAAACTTGGCATGAAAAATGAAGGAGGCCTTGGTAATGGGGGTTTGTGGGTCCGTGACCCAAACGACTTCAGCACCTTGCAAGGCAATCTGCCGAGCAATCTAGGTCACGATAGAAACTCGAGATTCAGGATCCGCTAACAGTGTTATCTCAAAAACCTGATGGACTTTGGTTGCATACAGTCCGTCAGTTGGTGGTCTGTAATCAGGTCCATACAGGAATCGATTGATAGTAGCTGCTGAGATGTCAACCTCTCGACCCCGGATAGACAAATATTGCAGCGGGCCTGCATTTATGGCCATGTGTCGCTGCAATCTCCTGGAACCTACCCCCACCGAGTTCATCAGATCAACAACATAAGAGGAGTAGAACTTCTGAATGAGGGCCGACACATAGAAACTAGGCTTTTGGGCCATTTACCTAAACTCGTAGAAGTTGAAGGTCACTTTTATTTTTAGGACTGCATCTAAGTTATCAGTCAACACAATCCATTGGAAAATATGTCCCAGCCGCTTGCGGTGGTCCAATGGGCTCGGAGAAAATGGATGGCAACCCTTGCCTCTTCATCATTAGGCATCCGAGATACAATATAGTGTATAGCTTTGTCATCGCTATCTCGAATCCCATCCTCCGTGGCGTCATCTTGGTGGTCTGGTACTTCAGGAGTGGAGATATGATCCTCCTCCTCAAATTCCTGAGTTGCAACTTCCTCCTCTCCCAGGGCAAGTGGGACCCCTTCAGTAGCAAGGGGGTCACTGTATGGTGGGCCGTCCGGGCCCTAGTTGTGTGGGGATAGTGCAGTGAGACAGTTCCGGTGTAGTGGACCTCTGACCCCTCGAACGACTCAGTTCCTGAGCTACTACTTGTTGGCTGGCTGGAGGACTTGATGGGAGAATCATGAAGGCAAGTTTGTCTGTGAGGACCCATTATACCTGCAGGCAACAAAGTAAGAAACGTTAAGCACAGTTGAAACCTGTAGGATGACAAGAAAATGGGTACTTAGACTTCCCCTGTGGTGGTACAAGTGACAATAACCCTAAAGAGTGACATCACCCGGAAAATGCATTAAATCCTACAACGAAAACAAAACAAAAGAGGAACTGGGAAACACAACAAACAAATATCTATGCAAGAGAGCTGGACGGACCCTACACAGACTATGTGATGTGGCATGAGTCGTGAAGTGGTCCGTATGGATGGACTTGTGATGCTGGAAAACATGGGCACCTAGACGGAACCTCCAACATGGATTATGATGTGGGTCACGGATCGTGAGGTCGTCCGTGTGCCTTGACTTAGAGTGTGAGAGAGAGGGCACTTGGATGGGGCCCCTACACGGACTGTGAAATGGGTCACGGACCGTGAGGTAGTCCATGTGCCGTGTCTTGCCCAGTGTTCCACGGTCCCCACAAGGATCACCCAACGGACCCTTACATGGTCCGTGTGATAGTAAACTGCCCGTGAAGGGTACTATGGGAGATCACCCGTGAGCGTTTGTCAACAAGAACGCACATATTCAGAACAAAGGCCCACGAATCGGGATCCTCGCCCTCTTTCACACATATGGCGCATAGAAAATAGTTGATTTACACAAGAAGCTATAAACTACGACCTAATTTCTAAGCATGAGCTACTATCACTTAGTTCCAAGCGTAATAACTATTTCCAAAATAAAAATGCATAATGAAAATGGGGGTTTTGTAGTAATATAAAAACTAATTTTCAAGCTTATTCTACTAATTATTTCTCTAAAATGACTACTGGAATTCAATAATGTATTTCTAGACTAGGTTTGTGATCCCCATGACACCAATTTCGATATTCAAACTTAAGGCTTCTACGATTTCAATCACATACACAGAGTAAGCAATTAGTTAGCACCTAATTCACCTTCCAGTTCCTCTTAGGTGCATATCGTTCATCATCTTCCGGTCTTAAAATGTTTTACCCTTGCTTTAGACCCTAGGATGCTCTCACCTCTCGATCTCGAGCACTTAGACTAGGTTAATAAACCCACATTCTGTCATAGAATTCTTTTCCTAATCACTACATCCCTCTCAGGCATGTAATGAATACAGGGTTACCCTAATGCGTCAACTCATTAAGGTTTAGATTAAATTGAAGATATCCTATGATGTATATGATGATCACCCTCGACTTTTGCCCTAAATTTGCCTATCTTTCTTGGTTATCATAGTTTCCACAACCCTAGTTGTGGGTTTAGCCTAGCATGATTGAAGAAATCGAATTAAAATAAGATGAACACCTCATAATCAGCACTTACAATTGAATATGCAGCGAATTTATAAATCACGATCACAAATAACGGGATACAAAATCATAAACTCGATAAAAATGGCTTTTACAATGTTGGTCTCCCAAGTTTTTGATAACCAACAATCAATAATAATCAGAAACGACCTAAAAACATATATATATCTGACCTAAAACCTAATCCGAACTAAAATAGAAAATTTGGGTATCGACATGTATGATGATAACTACATGGACCGTGAAGTGTCCGTGAGTTTACACTTGGTGATATTTCTTGTGCAGTTCCAGCAAAAGTCTCTGCCTCTCACCACGGAAGAGGAGACGATCCATGTAACGCTACACGGACTGTGAAGGGTACCGTGTGGCCTCTCTTAGCGATAATTTTTAGTGCATTACTGGCCAGAGTTTCTGCCTCCCTTCATGACTGGCAATATGGCCCGTGAGCACCCACACGACCCTTGATGGGTCCCGTGTGGTTTTACTTGACCCAGTTTCATTGCTCTCTCAGCTCAAACTTTTTGCCTCTCTTCACGACTGGGACAACGATCTGTGAACCTTTCCATGCCCCGTGAAGGGTACCGTGTGGTCTCACTTTGGAGCATTCTCTTGTACACTTATGGTTGGACTTTCTGCCTCCCTTCATGATCAGCTACACGGTCCGTGAGGTCGTACACAAACCGTGAGGCCTACTATGAGGTGACACTTTAGTCTTTTCGACTTGCCTTGACCTTTAGTTCTCACTGGAAATATACACGTACCACCCTTATGACCTGTGTAAGCTCACACGGCTCGTGGAGGTGCCCGTGTGAGGCTGACAACATTATTTTTCATATTTTTTGCTTTCTTTTTGCTTGTATCCATGCCTCAACCTGATTTCCTAAAAATAACACTAAATGCAACATTAAAGACATAATTTTGCTTCAGAACTCATGAAAATTTGAAGTAAAAGGCATTATCAGAGTTGCATTTTCGCGACTTATCAGTTATGTATCTATTAGGTAAGTAATAAAGTGATGAATCAATTGCCATAAGTTTTGAAAAAAGAGTAGTAAGTATCATATGATATTTCATGATGAAGTATAGAGAAAGAGTTATTGTTAGGATGTGTTAGAGTGTACTCAAACTAGAAAGAGTGATGTGTTATAGTATTCGTATAAGTGAAGGTGAAGTATAGATGTTGAATAGAGGAACATAGTACTTTTGAGGTGATAGATCTAAATTAGGCTTATGATTCTATGGGAAGAACCCCATGAAATTCATAGAGTTATGATCTTAGCTAGATAAGGAGGTATAATGAGTGGGTGAATGGTACTCGAGTTGTGAAATAAGGATGTGTTGATCAATTATTGGCTATGAGATTTTAGTGGGCCTATGTTTCAAATCCTTACCTAGTAGTTATAGGTTGGTAAAAATGAGGGAAGTGTGTAATGCACATGTTAACACTAGACTCTGAGCTTGAATTTTGAGGAGCATTGTGAAGAATGAGATAGTATTATGGTAGTGATAGTCTAAGTTGCAAATTTTCTCTAAGAGGTTTTTCGTAGTGTACGATCAAAATTAAGATGTTGACTTGCACGAAATGTGATGCTATGAGTATGGTATAGATGAAGAGTTGTAATTAAAGCTTAATAGGGAGAATTGATTTGTAGACTTAGAAAGATGACCTTTGAGCTAAGGGGGAGATGATAACGTAATGAACCAAAATGTGTCTTGAGCTTTCGATAGTGATGGGTTGATCAAGATGAAGAATCAATTTGTTGAGAAAGCCACATGGGAAGCTGAATGAGGAATTAATTTGTTGAGGAAGCCAAATAGGAAGCTGAGAAAGATATGAAATCTAAATACCCATATCTATTCGTGACCAATGATGAGAATATTAAAGGCAATGTCCTTACCATTGATGTGAATTGATTTGTCCATTCTTGAGTTGATTATTGATCATATAGAGATTTTGAGTAGTTTATTGATTGAGTCTTGATTGTTATTCATGCCTTGAGTCCATCTCTATTTACCCATCATTCGAGGACGAATGACCCCAAAGGGTAAATATTTTAACGCCTTGAAAATATTAAAGCTAAGATTCAAACTTTCCTCGTATGTGTATAGGATCATACCGAGTGATTCTAATCTTGAATATAGGTACTAAAACTTATTTTATAGTGGGATGATAGATTTGAGAGGAATTAAGGTCACAAAAATCTTTCGACACAAAGTTGAGATGAAACCTCTCTTATCGATTGAGTAACGATATGAAATTCTATACAATTGGGTGATGCAATAACTTCAAGGTTGTGAATGTATGTTAAGGTCATTGCTTAAGTACTTGAAGTGTGTTGGAAGTGGTTTGTTCAAGAGATTTTTCTTTTCCAAGTATGTTAGGCTAACCTAAAGCATGAAATTACTCTTTCATGTGCTCCCTTAGTTGAGATAGATTGAAAGGTGAAGGTATTAAGTCTACATGAGTTAGTTTCTTGAAAATTACATGATGAAAACATATCTATTCTTATATACTTTTGCATAACTTATTATTTTTATGAACTTATTTTCTTTGAAGCATGTTTTAAACCTTTTATTTTCAAAAACCCTTGATATGATATGAGTATAAATGCATGAATGAATCTAAGAATGGAGTCTAGAGCCTTGATTTGTCAGTGTTGACTGTGATTGTGATGTGATCATGTTGGTAGGTTGATAGAACTTGACAGTCCTCTGATTCTTCATAATTTAAACTCTAAAGATTGGTCTAAATTGAAAGTCCTCCTATGTGATTTTCTAATTCACTCTTGAAAGGTTGATGAGATTGATTGGTCCAATTGTTGAAAGATTGATTTGATTGGATTGATGAACTGAAAGAGTCTTTTAAGAGACTTACTAATTTGTTAATTGAAATTGATTATTTTATGAGCATTGAGTATTGAGAGAAGTATCGAGCACAGAATTGAGTAAGAGTGAATCATACTCAAACTCAATAACTAAGTAGCCAAATGTAGGAGTGGAATGAGTCCATTAAAGTCAGACATGTTTCTATTTTGAGGACCGAGTCCATTAAAGTCAGACATGTCCATATTTTATTATCCTGAAACAACAAAACTTGATTGGTTGATTGGATCCTGATTTGTGATCATTCTTTACCCTAACAAAGTATTGAACAGATGTGGAAATGACGTTAAATCATTGTACTATCACTGTCTCATAAGTAATGATTGTCGGATAAGAGAAACTCCCATATGTGTTCTATATTGATAGTACTCTGATTGGATTAAATTTGTATTAATTGATCATTGTTTACTCTTTATTCTTTCTTTAGATAGACATTAGAAATTTTGATTGATTATTTTTGCATTGATGTTATTTTACCTTTATCTGTTTCATTTAGCCATTTTATATACTCGTACATTCCACGTACTGACATCTATTTGGGTCTGCATCATTTAATGATGCAGAGATAGGTTTTAAAGATCATCAACAGGCGCTCTATTGAAGATCTATCCCAATATTAGTTGATTGGTGAGTCCTCCCTACTTTTGGAGGATACTCATAATTTACTTCATCTCGCTCCTAGAATCAGGTCTTAGATTTGCTTTTATTCTGTTTTAAGGTAGCCATGGACTTGTTATTCACACTATTTAGTCAGATGGTTAGAGGCTTGATAGACTAGATTGTCAGGTTATGATTAGATATTCTTTTTGGATGGTTTCTTTCATACTAGTCTTATTCAGTTGATTGATAGATTGGTTGGCCTTTGACCTTTTATTATTGATTGGGTTATCGCTTTCTATTAAGTCATTCTTGATTGTTAAAGTCTTCAACTGTTAGATTCTGATTGAATGAATGTGATGAGGCCATGTGGTTCGCTTGGGGACTACTAATAGTCTCTGAGTGATGGCCACACCAACAGTACCCTTCCGAGGTACGACAATTCCCCTCAGTTTGGGGATGGAAAGTGGTACTCAATTTCGCACTAGTACCAAAACCCCTTTGAAAAGATTTCCAAAAATAGGAGGTAAATTGGACACCATGATCTGATATGATGGACAATAGAGCCCCATACAACCTCACCAATTCTAAGATATACAAGTGAGCATTGTCCTCGACACTAAATGTCATTCTAACTAGTAAGAGGTGAGCCGACTTTGTCATCCGATCCACTATCATCCATATGGAATCAAAATGCTTCTTGGTCTTAGGAAACCCTACTACCAAAGTTCATATTGATTTCTTCCCACTTTCAATTAGGAATATTAATATCTTAGATTAGTCTACTCGACCTTTGATGTGCATCTTTGACTTGTTTGAAATTTGCACACTTGGACACATATTTGGCAATGTCTCTCTTCATTCCATTCTACCAATAGATCTCCCTCAAGTCTTTATACATCTTTGTAGTACCGGATGAATAGAATAAGAAGAATTGTGTGCTTCTTAAAATATCAACTCTTTCAATTCACCATCATTTGGCACACACAACCTCCCTTGATATCGGAGTATACTATCTTCCCTTTGTGAGAAAACTTCTATCCTTCCTTCACTAGAGCTTTCAATTCCACTAAGGCAGGATCAATATCTTTCTTAGACTTAACATCCTCAATCAAAGAAGACTCAGACCCATGAAACACCATCACACCACTACTTCCGAACTTATTCAACTTTACTCCAACCTAGACAACCTATGGACTTCTTTGGCCAACTCCTTTTTTTCCATCATCTTCCCATGGAAACTCTACTAAGGGCGTCGGCTACCACATTGGCTTTTCTCAGATGATACTTCACACTCATGTCATAGTCCTTGAGAAGATCTAACCACCTTCGTTTTCATAAGTTGAGATCCTTTTGGGTGAACACTTGTTAAAGGCTCTTATGATCAGTGAAGATATCTATTTGAACCACATACAAGTAATGACGCCAAATTTTTAAAGCAAACACTACGGCCTCAAGCTAAAGATTTTGAGTCGAGTAACTCTTCTCATGCACCTATAAATGCCTTTAGGCATAGGCAATTACCTTAACATGTTGCATCAACACACACCCCAACCCAATCCTTGAAGCATCACAATAAATAACAAACTCGTCATTTCTCTCCTACAACATCAAGATTGGAGCCGAAGTTAGTCGATCCTTTAAGGTTTGAAAGCTCCTTTCACACTCATATATCCATACAAAATTTGCTTTCTTTTGAGTCAACTTGGTCAATGGGGACAAAATGGAAAAGAAACCATCTACAAACCTTCCATAGTACCAGGCTAGGCCCAAGAAACTTCTTATGTTAGTAGGAGTCAATGGCCTTGACCAATTTCTCACTGCTTTCATCTTCTTAGGGTTAACTTTAATATTATCACTCGATACCACATGCCTAAGAAAGGAAACCTCACTTAGCCAAAATTCACACTTATCAATTTTTTCAAAAAAAATCTTTTCTCTCTCAAGGTTTGCAACACCACCCTCAAGTGCTCCATATGCTCTTCTTCACTCCGAAAGTAAATTAAGGTATCATCGACGAATACCACTAAGAACATGTCAAGGTAGGGCTTGAATACCCTATTCATAAGGTCCATGAATATATGTGGTGCATTAGTGAGACCAAAAGACATCACGACAAATTCAAAGTGACCATACCTAGTCCAAAAAGTCATCTTAGGAATGTCAGTCTCTCTCACCCTCAGTTTGTGATATCCAGACCTCAAATCAACCTTAGAAATATGTACAGCCCCTTGCAATTGGTCAAACAAGTCATATATTCTTAGGAGTGGATACTTATTTTTAATAGTGACCTTGTTGAGTTGTCAACAGTCTATGCACATTCAGAGTGACCCATCCTTTTTCCTCACAAACAAGACTGGAGCACCCCATGGAGACCTACTAGGTCTAATGAAACCCTTCTCCAACAAATCCTTCAATTGTTCCTTTAATTCTTTCAACTTTGTGGGAGTCATTCTATAAGGAGAAATTAAGATAGGTTGAGTGTCGAGTAGGAGGTGCCGAAATCTATTTCTCTTTTAAGAGGAACACCCAATAACTCATCTAAAAAATATCTAGAAACTCATTCACAATGGGGACCAACTCAAGAGAAAGAACTTTAGAAGTGACATCTTTGACCCTTACTAGATGATATATGTCCCTTAAAGATCATTTTTCAGGCCTTCAGGAAGGAAACAAACCAACCTCTACATGAAACGTTACTACCCTCCCACTCAAGAATAGACTCATTTAGGAATTGAAACTTGACTTTACGAGTTCTACAATCGATGGAGGCATAGGAAGTATCCAACCAATCCATTCCAAGTATTACATCAAAATCAACCATGGAGAGTTCTACTAGGTCACAAGGGACAACTTTATGCAAAATAAAAATGGAGCAATTTCTATAGACTCTTTGTGCATCAATGGACTCTCCTATGGGGATACTTACTTCATAAGGCTCATGAAGGACTTTGAGGCATGCATGGAATCTGATTGCAAGGAAAGGAGTTATAAATGACAAATTAGCCCTTGGGTATAATAATGCATATACATCAAACTTGTAATCTTTCAACATACCGGCGTCAACATACTAAGCCTCTTCAACTTCTTGTCAGCCATGAAGAGCATAGAAATGGTTGGTCCTTGGGGTACCTTGAACTTGCCTACCTTGTCCTTAGAGCCTTACACTACCACTCCTACAATCCTTGGCGTGATGTCCTGGCTTCCCACACTTTAAGCATGCATTCGAATTGACCAATCCCTCTCCCTTGTGGATCCTTCCATACTTAGGAAAATTTGGGCTTTGAGGATTTAGAGCTACCCTTTTGTCTTTAGTGGATTGGGAGAAGGAGTGTTGGTAGTCCTTTATCCACCTTGATTATGGCCACTTTGAGACTTGTGACCTCCACTCCCTAGTGAGAATATCCCCCACTATTAACCCAAGTCCTCTTGGACTCCCTAGCTCTTTATTTCAACTTCTCCTTCTCGATTTGCTCAACGTAGGTCATCAATCAGGAGATGTCTATCTCCTTCACTAGCATAGCCATCTTGCACTCCTTAGACACCAAGTCTGATATACTACAGATGAATTTGATCATACAGGCCCTTGGATCCACAGCCATGAAAGGGGCATATTTAGAGACTTTAGTGAACATGAGGGCATAATCCCTCACACTCATGTGCCCTTGATTTAGGTTGATGAATTCTTGTACCTTGACCTCCCTTAACTCTATAAAAAAGAATCGGTCCAAAATATACACGTAAACTCTTCCCATATAATTGGACCCGCTCTTTGACCCCTCTTATCCGCCCATTGCTCATACCATATCTTAGATACTCTCTTTACTTGGTAAGCCATAAACTCATACTTCTCCTCCGAGAGTACTCCCACGATGGCAACTATCCGGTAGGCTTCATTAATAAAGTAGATGGGACCCTTCTTTTTCTTGGAACTGTGGAACTTTAGAGGGCTCATTCTCAAAAACTCTCTAACCTGTGTAGCCGGAGTAGGTACTTGGGGAAGAATGGAAATATTCCTATTGACTTGATTTGCTAATGCTTGGGCTAGCATGGTGAAGGCAGCTCTAAACTCCGCATAAGACACTTTGTCATCTTGTTGTAGTGGAAGGGCTTGTTGTTTAGGTATGCCCCTTTGAGATCCTTTTGGCAGCATGATCTAGAAATAGGAAAGAGATCATTGTTAGTTATAGGAAAACCTTAGACAACTCTAAAGGCACAACATGATTAAGAAAGAAGGAAAGATATTCCTAAATCGTCTCATAGCCTCCAATTGAAGATAGTAGCATGCTTCATAACCTTGAACGAGACTCTACTCAATGTGGTGTATATGTACATCCAAGGAATATTTCAAAATCTCATTCTTTGATACCATGTTTGTAACAACCCCACCTAGGGCCTAGCCGTCACACGATGAATGAAACCTGAAGGTGTCTCACCCAAGCCATCTTAATATCTCAAAGCATTCATAGGCATAAAAATTCATAAACTTTGTAGAAATTAAGGGGGTAGGGTCTATGGGACATCATTATGACAGTGAAGCAACATTAAAAAGGAAAATATACATATTATCCATAAATCATACCAACTAGACCATGGATGGACAAAATCAGTAACAGTCGATTTCCATGAATGTAAATGCCTCAAAAGAGCAGCATATACATCAATGTTTGATATACATAGTAAGAATCAAATTTTGCAAAGACCCCAACTAAGAGCTCACCATAAAAATACTAGTCTTGAACATTAGAGAACTAGCCACGAGCCGATGTAGGAGCACCTGTCCCTATATAGTTAAATCATGCTGGCAAAATATGCGTTAGTACTTTTAGAATGTACTATGTATGTGAGATACCAATGCAAACATAAAATTGTAATGCCATCATTCATAAGTAAAGACTTACATGCATGGGACGATGAATGGAACTTTAACATGAGCTTAAGCATACACAAGTATTATCATTCAATATGAATAAGAGTCATGCATAAAAGGAACACATGTGATGGAACCATGTCATAGAATCATAGACCTTTTGGGAGCAGACCGTAACCGACATATAGCTCCATGTGAGTTACTACTTGAAATCTAACATAACCCCCTATGTTGGCACGAGGAGACCACTTGTCGGGTGGAACTTCGTCACTTCACATGCATCATCATATAACATAAATAGTCTATGTGGATCCACTAGCCTAGCCTACAATGGCTCTTATTGTGGCAGATAATAATGAGATAAATGGTTGCTATTAGGGTTCCCTTATCGAACTCTACCTCAGTTTCACATTCGGTTCTAAGTTATCCATAGAATCTTTAAAACATATACTTAGTCAATTTATGACACTTAAAATCATAAGTAGCAATCTTAAGTATTGCTCGAAATTTAAGGAACTACCAAGTGTGTATTGTCCTTTCTTCTTGGGGACCTTCATAAACATCATTTGGGGAATTGTCAACATGCTTATATCTTTGACAAATCACAACTTTAAAATATCTTTTTTTCCCTAATCTTTATCATATATCATGCAAAACTTGACTTGAAACTTAGTGAGCTTATTCATAAGTTAAAACATTCATAAAATACATGATTCATGCATGATCATGGGAAAATATGCTTATTCAAAACATGTAAAGCATCCCACACTTCTTCTTTGAACCCACATCATTACGGTCATCACCATCAACATAAAACACATGTAAATACTTAGTAGAACATCATATTGTAACATTGAAAACATGTAGTAACATAAGACATCATGAAATCATCATTAACATGCATGGTAATGTTAAGGAACTTAAAGAAAAGGTAAAAATATTTATGTAGGACTTTGTGGGTGAAAGGAGACCCGTAAATCAACTCACATACCTTTGGTAAAGTCTAGGAAGAAGGAACTTGCTGTTATAGAAAAGCCTTCTTGAAACCCTAACTTCCTTACGCTTGTTCTTTGAGGAGGAAGTTGCCTTAGAAACTTTTGTAAGTAGAAGAATGAGGTTTGGGAATTAGTAACTAGCACTTTAAGCTTTGATTTAAGACACGAGGAGTCCAAAAAATGACATGATTTAGGCTTAAGATTGGTGGAAAGGATGAAATTTCCCTTTATTAACACTGCTATAAAGGAACCACGAGATGCCAATTACGAGCCATGGATGGAACCATGGGTCGTTGTCCTGGTCGTGCAAAAAAGAATTTTAGGTTATAAAAGTTTTCTCTATTTTCAATCTTCAGAAACTGCTTACCAACCTCAACTACGAAAATCCTATCCACGAGTCGTCCTTTAATCCATCGATCGTGGATGACCTCGTGAAATTCTTCTACACTTAGCAAAATATCACTTTTCTCGATCTCTTTCTACGAAGGAAAATAACGGGCCATGTAATGGTCTACAAACCATCTTGTTAGTTGTGGTCCTCCTTTAAAAAACTACCAAATTTCCTTTATGTTTGGTACAGTCACCTACGACCCCTATCTACGAGCCATGACTATTCTATGGGTCATCAATGGCTTTGTGGGTCAATTTATACTTAGAAATTTTTTCCCTTTTCTGAGGTTCTTTTCCACGGACCCTATCTATGGCTCAAGGTCTAAACAACGAGTCATGGTCATGATCTCATAGACTGACCCTGGTCATTTCCAAACTAAATTTTCTAGATTTTTTAGGCTCCTAAACTAAGGGTCATTACAGTTTTTGAGTATATTGAAGGGTAGAACTAGTGAGTTTGAATTCCAAAGTAATTGTTGGATGAGTAATTCATTTGTTACTCTTATAATGATCATTATTAGATGATCTAGCCTTTAGAAATGTGATGAGGAAAGAAGATCATTAGCGACAACTTATTATTACATTAGCTTGATTCCTAGGTAGGCTAGGTTTCCCATTTGAGTAGATATAAATTTATATCTCATTACATGATATAATATAAATGGATGGGAGAGATCATGCCTAGGTTTGTGGGCACAAAGTCTAGATGGCTAAATGTGTTGTATTGCTGTTAGAACAACAACATATTATGTAGATTATGATTAGCCCGTGACAAGTGGTGAGAGTATAGTTCTTGATTGTCCTTAATACTTCTTGTTGAGATGATTGATGATTCTTGTTAAGTTTATGTGTAAAAAAATTATTGAGTTATTATGAGATCTTGAGACTTGTGATAATTAAAGGGGTCCAATATGGACTATATATATGGGTAAGGGGGTCCAATATGGACTATATCCGTGGGGGAAGGGGTGGGCATAGGTGTGTGGATATTCATGTTGATCATTCCCTGTGACATGCCAGAGTAATGCATATTCATAAAATAAAAGAGTAAATGTAAAAAGTCTTCATCTTTATAATCTCATACAATGAATTTGTTGATTTTACTTGTGGGTTTAAGCTTGTACATGTGACACCAGTCTTGGGAAGATTTTAGTTTTGGTTTAGTATGTTTATCCATCCTATTTAGACTGTTTATCTTCCAGTTTTACTATTATTGTTAAGTTGTTGAGTTTTGGCTAACTCGCCTTGGTGGGTTAGATGAGTGTCATCACACCCGGATTTTGGGTCGTAACATAACACTGATTCATCCTTGTTATAATCTTTGCCTCCTCCTAAAATCGATTTCTCGAGTTCAAGAGGATCCAACTCTACAAAATTTTTGAACCTACGAAGCTTGTATAGAAGTTGTTGTGCTCATGTAAGCAATATAACAAAATCAACATAGGTTATTATTTTAGAGAAAAAAATCAATTGCAACTATAAACAAAAGCTATTTGTTTTAATATAGTAAAATTTTGGACTACTCAAAGCTACAAAAATTGATTTGAAGATGGGTTGGGGTTGATTTTTAATGGAAGAGTGATATTTAAATAACAATTTTAAAATTTTAACGGAAGAATATTTTTTAGCCGAAAACCTACAAAGGGTATTTTTGCTTCATTTCTAATATAAGGGGTATCTTTGGCCCTTTTTCGTTTTTGTTAAAAAGAAGGGTATTTTTTAGCCAAAAATTTAACGGAGGAGTATTTTTGAGTCAAAACCTAACGGAGGAGTATTTTTGCTCTATTTCAAATAGTCCAGGGTATTTTTGACTCTTTTCCTACTTTTTATAACATGAGAATAATATTCATATTTGAATGCACTACTATTTTAAAATTGAATTGAAAACAAGTTATAAGTTATTTTTCAAATTTGAAACACAACTTCAAATTAAATTATAAATTTTCACGGTCAAACTCTATTTTTCAAATAAAGTAAATTTGTTCTAAAGAAATGTTAATCGTAATTTTTATAGTCAAATGGGTAACTTAGAAGTGAAAGAAAATGTGCGACCGCACAAGTAATTTTTTTATTTTTTTCATGTCAATAAAAAGAACATAATGCTCATAACAACTTTCCTTTGTCCTTAAAAAATAGCACGTTGTAAAATACTTCCTCCACTCATTATTATTTATCCACCATATTAAAAATATTTTTTTACTTTCACCTCCCACTTTTAGCATATCAAGAGAAAAATCTTTTCTTTGTTCATGTTTTACCCACAACATGAATTACTTATTTTCGAATTATTTTTCAAGACCTAAAATTATATATCAATTAATATAAATATTATAATAAAATATTCATATTAATCATTAATTTAAAAGCTATGTAAAATTGAAAGTGATTAAATAAAAATAAATAAATAAAGAGAATACAAATATAGATGGAACCCCCAAATAAAATTCATGGACCCATCCAAATGTGAAGGATCCTAATCAGTCATGTTTGTTTATATATATAACACCTAAGTTTACAGCCTTAATATCAAAGGGGCTGACTAGACAAGGAGCTTTGTAATTGTTTATAAACTTTGAAATAGCCTACTTGTGTGAAGCATTAATTGTATTATATCATGATTCCAGGAAAAGGACATTCTCACAATTGGGTTTTAGTTTTAGGTTATGTCCCTGTTGGTATCATAGACATGAGGATAATATATAAGTGCATGTCTACAACAACTAGCTAGTACCTCTCTATATACTTTGCTATCATTAGTCCATCTCTTATAATAATCCATTCATAATCCATGTGCAATATACATGGGATGATGGAGACTTTAGGGACCAAACATAATGCTGCATTACATTTCTTTTGACTTAGTAATGCTAATCCAAAATTTGACAACTGTTTTTAGTTTTCTTTAATTTCTTTTCTTATATGAAAGGATATCTCATTTCTAGAGAACAAAGAATTAGCCAAGGATAAAATTATGTAGCTAAACAATAAAAATTCCACACTAATTCCATTTAGCAGTGGATTATAAATAATTTAATTAGCTAGAAACTATTTATAGCGCTAAATTAGCTGAGAATTATCGATAAATTTTATAGCTAATTCCATATTTTCTAATAATTTCTATGCTAGATCTTTTGAGATAATCTTTGGGGGAGCCGAAATTGTCAAAGCACCTAGCCTTTGAAGCTGTTGTCGATTGGACAAATTACATACAAGAATTGAAGAGACCTTTAATCATTGGTGTCAGAGGCACCAGCTAAAGCTCTAATTATGAATTCGATAAAATTTAATAATTTTGATCAAAATTTTATATCTAGAAATCAGTTAAATTTCTTTTTAAAAATTCAAAATACATAAAAGGTGTGTTTGGTATGGAGAAAAATATTTTTTCATTTTTTCATATTTAGTTGGCTTAAATATTTTGAAAAATGGTTTTCAAATCAACTCATTTTCCTCAAATATAGAAAAATGACTTCCTTTCAAAACTAAGAAAAATATTTTCCAAAATTCTCCTCCAATCTCAAATTAAAATAATTTTTTTACCACGACCCCCCTCACCCTCCCCCCCCCCCCAAAAAAAAATAATTTAAAAAACAAAATAAGATTAAAATTTATTTTTAAAAAATATTTCACATTTTAAAATTTTTATTTTTTAACCCATCCCTACGCCGCCACCCCCCTCCCACACACACACCAAAAAATATTGAAAAAAATTAAATTATGAAAATTTTAAATTTTTACTCCCTCTCCCCGCACCCACCACCTGAAAAAAATTAAAATTTTATTTTTGAAAAAAATTCAAATTTCAAAATTTTTATTTGTTTCCTCCACCCCTCTCCTACCCCCCCCCCCCAACATATCAAAAAAATTTAAAATTTATTTTTGAAAAAAACTCAAATTTTAAAAATTTTATTCTTTTACTCTCCCCCTCCCCCGACGCACACAAAAAATTAAAATTTATTTTTGAAGAATATTTTAAATTTTTTAAAATTTTTTATTGTAACCCTACCTCTGAACCTCCCACCCATTATCACCCGTCCCCTCAAAAAAATTTAAAAGTTATTTTTTTTTAAAAACCTAAATTATTTGAAAGTTAAGTCTAGAGTTGGGTAGGGTCGAATTTCAATTTGAAAGTGGGGGCCAAGTTTAAATTTAAAACTCAAATCTTGAGTCTGAAGTTGGGTTGGGTCGAGTATCGCAATAGGTGTACGAGTCAGGTCCAGAATCGGGATTGATTTTTATGTTAGAAATTATTTTTAAACAAAATATTTTCTACTTTTTAGCAAAAAATAAAAGATATTTTTATTTACTAACCAAGTAATAGAAAATATTTTTCATATTTCACCAATCAAATATAAGAAAATAAGTTAGAAACCAACTTGTTTTGCAAGAAAATTTTCCTTTTATGCCAAACACACCCTAACTCTACATTCTGAATCTTATTCAGTGTCAAGCTGATAGCGACCGATATGACTTCAGTGTGTAGGTTTTAACGACTCGTACTAATAGATTGACACCATTCGGTATGTCACTAAGAATGAGCGCATATGGAAATTCATGCAACGCCACCTAGTTTAATAGTGGATAGGTTATTGTCATATTACCTGTACTTTCTTGTTAACTAAAATTTGAAGGAAAAACAGAGTAGGAAATATTTACTAGGAGATTTAAACCTTTATGTAACAAAATTGTAGGAAGGAATATATATTTTGAGAAGATGTATTAGTACAATTTTTCATATTATGTCCACTTAAATATTTTCTATATTGACTTATTTTTCACAAATTTAAGAAAAATGATGTTTCTACCTAAAGTAAGAAAAATATTATACAAAGCACTCTTTCAACCTCACAATTCGACCTCGACGAGAGACATGACTCTCGATCGCGCCATGGGTCGAGATAAGATCTTGGATCTCACATTGGGAATTTGAGATCAAGAGTTGGAGCCTAGGTCACAGTCAAGGATGGATCTCAAATTAGAATCAAGGACAGACCCCGAGTCTCGAGTCTGGGCAATCTCGAGTTGGGATCAGAGTTGAAAGTTAGGTCCCGAGTTAGGATCAAGAGTCAAAGTCACATTTCGAGAGTAGGATACAAGATCAAAAGTCGTTCCCATAGTTAGAGCCGGGAGTTGGGTATAAAATTGGACCTAGAGTCAGGTCCTAAGTAATGATAGGGGTCAGGGTCAGGATCAAGAGTCGAGTCTTGAATCGAGGTTTTGAGTCCCAAGTGGAGTCGAGAGTAAGTTTCGAGTTAGGGTAAGGTGTCGGGTCTGAAATCAGATCCCTAGTGAGGAGTCACATCCCAAGTTAGGTTTTAGGTCAACACTTACGTTGGAGTCAAGAGTTGAGTTTTGATTAGTAGTTTTGAGTTGGGGAAAGTTCAAGGTTAGAGTCAGGGTCGATTTAAGGTTAAGGTCGGGGTCTTAGGTTGGGATCGATTCAAGGTTAGGAATGAGGTCTTAGGTAGGTTCATGGTCGAACCTAACTCTCTAATTTGACTTGGAACACAACTCTTGATCGTAACTTCGGGCCTAATCTTGACTCAGGACTTGACTCCCAATCAATATAAGACCCTAACTCATTACCTCACTTCCAACCTCAATCTTAGGATCTGATTCTCGACCCTTACCCCAACCCAAAACTCGACTTTTCACACCAATCTCGATTGAGACTCGGTTGTTGACACCTACCTTAGCTTGACATAGGACCCAACTCTTGACACCTACTTGACACAGGATTCGAATCTTGACTCACACCTCTACTCGACTACCAAACCTATCTCAATTGTCGACATAATTTCTAACCTTGATCCCAACCCAAGACTTGAATCCCTTTTTCGATCCTAACCTAAGACCTAATTTTTGTTTTCGATCCTAATCCAAGACCCAACTTCTAACCTTAAGACCCAACGCTTGACCCCTACTGAGACCCAACGTAACTAACTAAATTTTGACCTGAGACTAAAACCTCTACCCCAACCTTATCTTGACTCGATGTTTTGGTCTATGTTAAAGGGCGGAGATTTTGGTCTATTGTCATAGTATTTGCCTAGACTATATCTAAATGCTCTTGGAATAATACTTGGTAAAATTACACTAAGAGACACTAAACTTAAAAAATTATAAAAAAAATACCCCTCGTTGTATAGACATGTATAGTCGGTGTATATTTGTGAATCATAATATATATTTTGTGTATAGCCCATGTATAAGTAATATACATTGTATAGAAGTGTATACTTTCTATAACTTTTGACAAACCATATTGTATAGTCATGCATAGTTTCGATGATTTTGGGCTATTTTTTATGTAAATAAAATATGGGCTACTTTTTTTGTAAACATTTTACTTTTTTGTATATATGTGTAATTTTTCTATAATATTTTCTTTTTTAATTACTAACCAACCTTACCCCACCCCCAAAAAAAGGTAAGAAAACCTCTTATTTCGTACCAAACACACCAAGAAGAGCTCATCTATTTGAACAATCAGTAATATATTCGTGGATGACAAATCTGACAAGGTACTCACGTGAGTGGGAAGTGATTTTGAATATAGCTAAATTTATAATTTCATTTATCAAAAAAAATAAATTCAAAATTAAATATTGATAAGTTTTAAAATTAAAAGGCTACGTTTTGAGAGTGTATGTAAATATATACATGAAATCTAAGAATGACAATACCCACATCCACATATGTCTAAACTCGTCTCACATTGCATGTGTCTAAAATTGCGTTGCCTTATTGCCCTGTAATGAAAACAGAGGAGAAATACCTTAGACTAAGTGATATCATGTGACAATATTTGATTAGAAAATTTTACTAAATATGTACATAGAATTGCAAGGCAGAATTAAATATAAATGTCAAATTGAATAAAATGACACCACTTGACATGAAGAGTTGTAGACCTCATTTGGTCAAGCGCCTCAGCTTTTAACTTAGAAGTAGTGATATATATGCATGTGGCTTTTTCTAGGAACCAATTCCTCCATAATACCTTGATAGATGCAATCTCCTTGGATATCAGCTTGTGAACCTGACGATCAAGGATTTGAAGAAGAATCTCCTCATAACTCAAATTGTCTTTTACTCCTATACTTTCAATAGGCACGACCAACTATGGATCTCCCAAACACTTCTTAAGCATGGAAATGTGGAAGACTGAGTGAATGGCCACTAACTCTAGTGGTAGCTCCAACTCATAAGCCAAAGTGCTGACTCTTTTCATAATTTGGTAAGGACCAATATACATCAGAATCAACTTCCCTTTCTTACTGAATAGCATCACACCTTTCATAGGTGACACCTTCAAATACACCCAATCGTTGACCTCAAACTCTAAGTCTCTTCTTCTGATAGCGGTGTAGGATTTCTGTCGACTCTGTGCAGTCTTTAATCTTTCTTGGATGATCTTCACTTTCTCCATGGCTATGTGAACCAAGTTTGGTCTAATAAATTCTTCTTCACTACCTCAAACCAACCGATCGGTGATATACATCTCCTCCCATAAAGAATCTCATAGGAAGCCATCTGAATACTCAAATAAAAATTGTTGTTGTAGGCAAACTCAATCAGAGGCAAATAGTCATCCCAATTACTTTTGAAGTTAATGACACAAACTCTCAACATATCTTCCAAGGTCTAAATTGTGCGCTCTACATGGCCATCAGTCTGAGGGTGAAAATCAGTGCTAAGATTCACCTTTAAACTTAAGTCTTTCAAAAAGGACCTCTAAAACTGAGTAGTGAACTAGGCTCCTTTATTTGAGATGATGGACAAGGGAACCTCATGCAGTCTAATAATCTCTCTAATATAAATTTGGGCATAATCCTCGGCTGTGTCAATCATCTTCACTGCCAAAAAGTGTACAGATTTAGTCATCTTGTCACTTATCATCCAAATCGAATCATGTTGTCTGTGAGATCTCAGTAAGCCTATGACGAAGTCCATGTTATCATCTCCCATTTTCATTCTAGAATCTCAAAATTCTGAGCTACTCCACATGGATTTTGATGCTCAACTTTTACTTGTTGCCAATTGGGGCACTTAGAAATAATCTCGACAATGTCTCTCTTCATCCCACTCTACTAATAAACCTCTCTCAAGTCATAATACATTTTTGTTGACCCTTGATAAATGGAATACTTGAAATTATGGGCTTCTTCCATTATTCTTTCTCAAATACCATCAACATCTGAGACACATAATCTGCCTTGATATCTCAATACCCCATCTCCCCCTTTGGCGAAAGCCATCACCTTTTGCTTATGCACATCGACCTTCAATTGCAGTAAGATAGAATCTTGGTCTTGCTTTTCCTTCAGCTCCACTACTAGAGATGATGTAGACCCGTTATGCACAAGAACTCCACCTTTTCCAAATTTATCTAGTTGAACTCCCAATCGTGTCAATCTGTGAACCTCTTTGGCCAACTCTTTCTTCTCCTCCTCCACATGGGTGGTGCTCTCCATAGAAAACCTACTAAGAGCACCAATAACAATGTTAGCTTTACCTGGGTGATAGAGGATGCTCATGTCATAGTCCTTGAACGATTTTAGCCATCTCCTTTGCCTCAGGTTGAGCTCTTTCTTGCTGAATAGATATTGTAAGTTCTTGTGATCAGTGAACATATCTACGTGCACTCCATACAAGTAGTGGCACTAAATCTTAAGTGCAAATACCACTACTACCAACTCGAGATCATGGGTTGGATAATTCCTATCATGGACCTTGAGTTGCCTGGAAGCATAAGCGACAACCTTTCCCTTTTACATCAATACACACCCCAATGCCACTCTTGAGGCATTACAATAAATTATGAATCCATTAATCCCTTCAGGCAAAGTCAACATTGAGGAAGTAGTCGGCCTTGTTTTCAACTCTTGAAAACTCTTCTCACATTTATCAGACCATTGAAACTTGACCTTTTTTGAGTGAGTCTAGTCAATGGTGAAGATATAAAAGAAAATCCTCTAACAAATCTACGGTAGTAGCTTGCTAAACCCAAGAAACTCCTTATGTCAGTCGAAAAAGTTGGTCTGGGCTAGTTCTTAACTGCTTCAATCTTCTGAATGTCTACTTGTAAACCATCGCCTAAAACTATATGTCCTAGTAATCCCACCAATTTGAGCCAAAGCTCACACTTCAAAAGCCTTGCATATAGTACATTATCCTTGAGCGTCTGTAAAGACATTCTAAGATGATTAACATGCTCCTCTTCATCTTGGAAATACACCAGAATGTCATCAATAAACACAATCATAAACATGTCAAGGTACTGCTTGAATACTTGATTCATCAAATCCATGAAGGTTGCAGGTGCATTTGTTAACCCAAAGGAAATTACCAAGAATTTAAAGTGGCCATATCGAGTTTGAAAATTCATCTTTAGGATGTCACATTCTCTCACTTTTAACTGATGATGGCCTGATCTGAGGTCTATCTTGGAGAAAACAATGGTACCCTGAAGTTGGTCAAATAAGTCATATATCCTTGGGAAGTGCAACTACTTCCACCCAATATTGAGACATAGTCCACAACAACTAAGATATATTTGTTCCCATAAGAACTGACAAACAACCCCATGAAGTTTATACCCCAAACATCAAAAAAGTTGATTACCATGATGGGGTTAAGTGGGAGCTCATGCTTTCGATAAACACCACCTTTTTTATGGCACTTATCATAGGCTTTAACATAATCGTGGGCATCATGGTGGATGGTTGGCCAATAGTAGCCACACTATAAGATCTTATGTGTTGTCTTGAGTCCATTATGATGACCAATGATGAATGACAAACCTCTAAAATGCTCATCATTTCTACCTCGGGAACACATCGATAATTAATCTCATTAGCATATACACAAAACACAAATGGATCATCCTAGAAAAACTTCTTCACATCAGATATAAACTTACGTCGCTGGTGAGAAGTCAAATCTGGTGGCACAACATCACTCACTACATAGTTTGCATAGTCTGCAAACCATGGTACCAAATCGTGAGATGCTACTAATACTCTCTCGTCAAGGAATGAATTATCAATCTCCATCCCATCATTGAACTTTGCCATCACCTTATTTTCAAGTCTAGATAGGTGGTCAACAACCTGATTTTTGTCCCCCTTTATGTCAATCACCTCAAAATCAAACTCTTGAAGAAGAAGTACCCATCGAATCAACCTTGATTTTGCGTCCTTTGCTATCAAATACCCCAATTATGAGTGGTCAATATGCACTATGGCTTTGGTTCCCCAAAAGATGTGATCTGAATTTTTTGAACGCAAAGACCACTGTAAGTAATTCTTGCTCAGTGACAGAGTAGTTTTTTGTGCTGCATTCAAGGCTTTATTGGCATAATAGATGGGATGTAGAATATTCTCCTTGTGTTTTTCTAACACCACACCAAGTGCAACCCCACTTACATCATGCATAATCTCAAATGGTTGAGACTAATCTGGAGAAACTATGATAGGCGCCAATATTAACCTTTGTTTCAACCCTTTAAATGTTTTTAGACGTGCATCATCAAATATGAACTTAGCATCCTTGTCAAGTAGCTTGCACAAAGGATGTGCTATCTTTGAAAAGTCCTTAATGAACTGTCTTAGAAGCCTGCATGCCCCAAGAAACTTCTCACACCTTTGATAGATATAGGTGGAGGAAGCTTCTCAATAACCTCAACTTTGGCTCTACCAACCTCTATACCTTTTATGGAGATCCTGTGTCCCAAAATAATGCCTTTCTTGACCATGAAGTGACACTTTTCCTAATTCAAAAACAAGATGGCATTCTTCACATCTCTGAAGTACGTCATACAAATGCCTCAAGCAATCATCGAATGAGTCTCGAACCCCACTGAAGTCATCCATGAACACCTCAATAGTGTAATCTACCATATCTGAGGAAATGGATATCAAGCATCTTTAGAATATAGCTGATGCATTACAAAACCCGAATGACATCCTCTTGAATGCGAAGGTACCATAAGGACATGTAAATATAGTTTTTTTAGTCTTCTAGAGCAATGGAAATTTGATTGTAACTCGAATAATTATCAAGAAAATAGTACCAACCTTTACCTACTAAGCAATCTAGCATCTGGTCCAGGAATGACATAGGAAAATAATCTTTCTCTATCAAGGCATTGAGTTTGTGATAGTCCATGTAAACCCTCCGATCGGTGACTGGTCTCATGGGTATAAACTCATTGCTAGCATTAGGGACCACAGTGATACCTCTCTTCTTTGAAACACACTAGACCAGACTTACCCATTCACTGCCAATAATTGGATAGATCACCCCTGCGTCCAACCACTTGATGATTTATTTCTGCACAACCTCTTGCATTAGTGGGTTGAGATGTTGTTGGTGTAAAATATTTGGCTTATAATCCTTGACAAGCTAAATCTTGTGAGTACATATGCTAGGTAGGATACCAATGATATCTATAATCGTCCATCCAATAGCCCTTTTGAATTGCTTGAGTACCATGATCAATGCCTCCACCTGTTCGTCATTAAGATCTGCAACAACAATAATAGGCAAAGTATTGTTAGTACCTAAAAACACATACCCCAAGTAGGCTGGAAGAGCCTTCAACTCCAATACTAGTAGCTCCTCAATGGATGGTCTAGTAGGTGGTGACCCCTGATTTTTCAAGTCTAACTCAAACTTGACTTGATGCCTACAGTAGCCAGGTGCTCCCAAAGCCTTTACTGTTTTATCATATTCTAGAATGCCATCACCCTTGAAGTATAGTAACACCTCTTCAAAAGTTTTGACACCCAATCTTTCCTCAACTGATACCACTGGTTTCACCTCATCTATGCTCTCAATAATAGAGACAACTTTCAGATCATCTAGTCTCTTCATGAATAGGCACATGTCAAAGATAACTTTTTCTTTATTCACTCTAAACTTGAGTTGACCCAACTCCATATCTACTAGTGCTCGACTGGCGGCTAAGAAGGGTCTTCCCAAGATTATTGGGATATCGAAGTCAACTTCATAGTCAAGTATCATGAAGTCACAAGGAATATGAAATTCTCAACTCAGACTAATACATCATAGAGTATCCCTATAGGCTTTTTTACAATTTTTTCTACCATCAACAACAATATTTTAATCGATGTGGGGGCTCCCAAACCCAATAGTTTGAACACTACAAGAGGCATCAAGTTGGTGTTGGCTCCTAAGTCGCATAATGCATTTGCAAATTTAAAGATGCGATGGTGCAGGGTATTGTGAATGCTTTTGGGTCCTTTTTCTTCTGCACTAAGGACTTTGTTGCAATAGAACCATAATATTGAAACTCTTGACAGAGCTCTTGGCTCACTGTCTTCTTTTTTGTCACTATATCCTTCATGAACTTGGCACACCTGGGCATTTTCTCCAATGCCTCAATGTGAGAAATATTGATAGATAGCTTCCTCAATATGTAGATGAAATGCTAAAACTTCTCATTCTCTTCCTTCTTCTTAAGTCTCTAAAGGAAAGGCGATGGAGGCTTAGGTATGGGTTTCAACTTCTTTGATGTCACCACTTTATAGCTTAACCCATCCTTGGCTTATTCGTCCCCTATCTCAGCGTCTTTTCTCTCTACCATCTCCTCACGAATAACATCATCATCTACTGGCATTAGTGGATCAATCATCTACTTACCACCTCATGTTGTCACTATCATGTGTTTTCTATCATTCTTCAGATTCTTCACTTTGTTGGTTGGCAATGTACCCTTCTGGCACTAATTCAATTGTGTAGACATTTGGACAAATTATTGCTCCAGCTACTTAACAGCCATAAAATGAGACTTAATCTTTTGATTAATATCTAAAATATTATCTTTCATCCCCTTCAAGGTCTCATCCTATGCTTCAACCTTCTTCAATAATTTATCAAACATCTCCTCAATCCTCAACTACCAACTCCAGAATCATGATTATGAGGTAGCACATACACACCACTTTTATACCTATCTCTGCGACCCCAATCACCATCTTTATCTTGTCCTCTATTCTTGCTACAGTAACCATCATGGTTGTTGTTTCTATATGCAATGTCCTTATTATAGTTCTGACCTTGGTGCCAATAGTTCTAGTTGGACCCTTGGGCGTGTAACACCTTGGATATTCCTAAGCTAAGATTCGAACTTTCCTCTTATGCATATGGGATCATATTGAGTGATTCTAACCTTTATTATAGATATTAAAGCCTATTCTATAGTGGGATGATAGATTTGAGATGATTGAGGTTACAAAAAAAACCTTTAACATAAAGTTAAGATGAAATCCTCTATACCGATTGAGTTTCGATATAAAATTCTATATTGAACCCTTGTTTCACCATGCCCAAGCCGGAGGCTAAGGAGAGCAGAATAAGGTGAAGGTGGATACCGCTCATCAAGAGCTTGGTTAAGTGTCCAGCTCCCAGCCAGCAAGCAGTTAGCCTTCCTCTACAAGGAATGGAAGTGTGGATGAATCGAATGGGTGATCCAAAAACTCCAAGGTTGTGAATGTATGTTAAGGCCCTTTACTAAGTACTTAAAGTGTATAAGATGTGATTTGAGGTCATAAGAAACACCCAAGGTCAATCCAAGTTCAAAACATTTCAATCGGCTAAGTTTTGATATAAGTTTATAGAAGGGTCAAATTAAAATGGTCATATCTCTTAGCACATAATATATTAAATTGTAGATAATTGAATTATTTATCCAACTCATCAAATTTTTCCTTGATCGGAGTTCAGAGTAAAACTTTATGATAATTTTACTGAAGCCTGCCGAATCTGTAAACTTCGGCGATCCACCGATTTAGACCGTTGATTTGCTCCGAGAAAGCGTAGAATATGTCAATAATCCCACTGGACAAGATTAGATCCAATTCTCCACCGATGCTTAAAACATAGAATGTTGTGTGTTCTCAATGAGATGTTAGTAGATTTGATTATGTTTTTGTGTTTGTTTTGCAGGATTACAGTGTTGGCAAAGCTTTGGAAAATATGTTGAAGTTATTGGTTTTTGGTTATCCACGAAACCCTCTACGGGTCATGGAGGCATTCATGAGCCATAGATTTTCGTATCAACTTCTAGTGAGGGGTGCAAACTTGAAGTCAACATACAAGGAGGATCCATGAGTCGTAGAGTGATGATCGTGCCCTGAGGATTAGAAAGTCGAAAAGTGTAGGAAAGTCATTAGATGAACTCCCACGAGTCGTAGAATCTTACATGGCTCGTGAAATGGTCTCATGGAAGTCATCTCCAGAACACTGTCAGAGTCCATAAACCCCAATCTACGGGTCGTGAAGTGGTCTATAAGTCGTGAAAAGGTCTCGTAAAGTTCACTGACACAGTTTTCCTAATTCTCTTTGGCTTTGTATTTTACTTATTATAAATTAGTTTTAGGTTATTTTTTGAGAGTCTCGAGAGAGTTTTGTATTATCGACATATTTTAGTATTCTTAGTAATACAAAAACACTTTATTGTATTCTTGATTCGATTTTGCAATCTTAATTGAAGATTTGGATTTCTTATTCTCAATTTTATTTGTGTAAGTGCTTAATTATGTTGTTCTCTTTCATAATTTTTATATCTACACCAGTCATGCATAGCTAAATCTACAACTAGGGTTGTGGGAACCATGAGGAACTAATAAGGTAAAATCGGATATTGTGTAATTCATTGAAGGTGTATTAGGTTGTACTAATTAATCCTTTTCACTTTAATTATTTTTTAACGGAGAGCTATGTTAGAACTCGCCTAGTATTACTTGTTGGATCGAGGAAGTAACGAATAGGAAAAGAGGTAATTAAGAGGAGATGATTGAGCTTTTTCTCATCTAATCAACCTAACCGGATCAAGGAAAGGTTGTACTGGGATTAAAGTAAGGGTTAGTATAGTCACATCACGGAGACGAATAAAGTTCTGAGATGAAATTTACCTAATTGTTGGATCAGTGTTTAGGTGAACCTAGCTTACTGTCCTACACCTATACACTAAGGTTACATATATTCGATAATAGCAAGTTAGGGATCCATGGGAACAAATCACCCTAGTTAGCTCTTCCAGTGATTACATCTCAACTGCATTAGTATAGTTTACTTAGTTTAATTTGTAGGGGAGGGGGGGAGGGGGGGGGGGGGGGGGGGGGGGGGGGGGGGGGGGGGGGGGGGGGGGGGGGGG
>JBCEWC010001340.1:0-42085 GCA_038996855.1 Solanum aculeatissimum
TTTTGGGTGCTTGCTATGGTTGTGGTAGCCTGGACCACAGGGTCTCCAATTGCCCGAAGAATCCAAAGAGAGATCAATTTGCTCCTGGTGGAAAAGGACCACCCAATGCTCTGATTGCCAATGCTCCTAGAAACAACCGGTTCTATACACTCCATGGTCGTCAAGAGGTAGAGGATGTTCCAGATGTTGTCACGGGTATGTTACGAATCTTTAACATTGATACATATGCATTGTTAGATCTGGGTGCTAACTTGTCATTTGTGACTCCTTTACTGGTCGTAAAATTTAGTTTGAATCCTGAAACCTTGAGGGAACCTTATTCAGTGATATAAGCCAATTAGAGGACGGCAAAACATGAAGGAAGAGAAAAGGTTGAAATCACACTTGAAAACAAAATAGCAGCCTTTGGATAAAATTAAAGGCAAAGTGCACGAGACCCAAAATAAAATTGGAATGCTCAACAACCTTTTCAATTTTTAATTCTGACAAGCAAGCGAAATCATCTCTTATATATAAGAGAGAAAAATATCTATATATATATACTAGTTTAGTGTATGTGTGTTTCATGTGTATGTCACATCAATATTATTAAATTGAATATTATAAATATTTGAAAATGTTTAATATTGTCATAACAGTATACATTTTTTTTAATTATTCATCCGATGTTCAGAAACTGCATTGAAGTCTAACTAATTTAAATTCAGACTTGACAGACCTCATTCGAGAATAACGCTCTCAATCAAGATTTTTTTCATACCTAGCCTACACAATTCTATGTAAATGGAACAATAATGGATGACCCTAAACATACATTTAATTTAAATATAATGTAAAGGGTATATTTTATGAATAATTTGTATAGTTCTATTTGTTTTATTTGGGATCAAAATGATCATATTTTGTTAAAAAAGATAAATTTGAAAAACTATACTTCATTAAATATTTTTTGAAATACACTTTTTTAATGATTCTTTAAAAAATATTGTTCAATTGTGATGCCAAGCTCTTTCAACGTGTGGATGGGTAGAATGTTGACCCCAGACCCCTCATCTATCAAGATTCTATTTATCTTTTTCTCTAACACATGACCCACCATATACAAAGGACGATTGTGTAGAGTTTCACCAAATAGAAGATCATCGTCTGTAAATGTGATCTTTGTATCACATGCATGTACTTCTTGAATAAGGGGTTCCATAGACTTTTAAGAAGATGAGGGAGATGCTTTCGATGGAATTTCACCCATTGCTCCTTCCTTGTCAACAGGAGACATCTTTGGTGAGATTTCACTTGTTGTTTCTTCTTTGTTAACAAGAGACAACTTTGATGAAGTCTCATTCATTGCTTCTCCCTTACCAGCACTGAAACATGATGCCTCAACATTGTATTGAGTAACCTCCATGCAGAACAAACTTGGCAAGAATTCCCCCAAAGTTACTGGACGCCATTATTTCTGGTAGTGATGTGTTTCTACCTTTGACTTTTTTAGACGTTCGACCAACTTTTGCTTCTTTGATCTCCTTATTATCCTTTGTCTGATCGGTTGCTCAAATGATTCTTTCTGTGGACTAGTCTTGTTACGTCTCCGCCTAGTCACGAGAATCCAACCTTCGTCATTATCTATATCAATTTGGGGATTTTCTTGCTCTAATGGCTCTTCTTCTTCAGATGCACATATTTGGATTAGATCAAGCGAGCCGAATATGATAGAAATTTGATTAGAGTTTTCCTTTCCGTCATTAAGGATAATCTTCTTTTCATTAGCCAATTGCATAACTTTATCCTTGAAGACAAAACACTTTCCCAGAGGGTGACCTACAAGTCTATGATACTTGCAATAATTTGGGTCATCAGTCTTCCCAGCTTCATCGGGCCGTTTCATCTCTGGAAACTCAATGAGATTTAGCTCAATCAATTCATCAAAAATTTTAGGAACATCAAAATCCAGAAAAGGGTATTTCTTTTCTTGCATCTCCCTCAAGGTCAACTTTCGATTTGGACGCTCTTGAAAAGTCATTTTTACACTTTGCTTGTTACTTTTTTTGTAGTAAACTTCACAGGCGCCACATTGACATTCATGGATTCTTTGTTGTCAGTTTTGGGCACAAATTTGCTCCATTTCTTGGGTTCCTGTTTGTCGTTCCCTTTGCGAGGGTCATGAACAGGCATCCCATCCTTTCCAGCAGAAGACATGCTTAACTTATATCGTGGGCACGAGTAGCTAGATCTTCAAAAAACCTAGGCTTGATTCCTTGTAAGATGTAGAGAAGCCCCCAGTGCATCCCTTGGATACACATTTCTATAGCAGAAGCTTTACTAAGCCTATCTTTGCAATTTAAACTCGCGTTTCTCCATCGATTTATGAAATCAATGAATGATTCATCCTTTCTCTGGCGAGTATTCGTGAGCTCTACCATGCTCACAGTGTGTCTTGTGTTGTAGAAGCGATTAAGAAACTCAAGTTCTAGTTGCTTCTAACTATCAATAGAATTAGGCTCAAGATTAGTGTACCAGTCAAATGTGTTTCCCTTTAAGGAGCGGACGAACTGCTTGACAAGATAGTCTCCATAGGTTCCAGCATTGTTACATGTCTCTACAAAGTGACATGTTATTTTGGATTTTCTTTGCCCTCGAACTGTTGGAACTTAGGAGGTTGATAACTGGCAGGAATTTTGAGGTTATCAATCCTTGCAGTGTAAGGCTTAGCATACATGTGTGAAGACTTAGTGGAGACCTCATACTTATCCTTGATAGTCCTTTCAATGAACTCCTCAATCGATCAAGTGGGATCATCCTCTCAGAGAAGATTGGCATCTCCTTGATAGGTGATGCTTGCTTCACAGGATTTTTGGTCTCTTGAACCTTCAATGCCCTTTCCAGGTGCATGGATAGATTCTCCATCTAGTAAACCATCCATCCTATCCATCAACTTGTCGATGCGAGATTTTTGACTTTGCACATGCTTGGTCAATCCTTCAATCATCTTTGCCAAATTCATAAGTTGCTCCTCCATGGATGAAGCATCAGTTACCATTGCTTGCATGACCATTGGTGATGTCGGGGAGTAAGATGGACTTTTTTACAAGTAAATCTTCAAAGGACTCACATCACACGAGTCTTTCTTTTCGATGGAGTTCTTAGAGCCAAGAAGCTCAAGTGAAGCTAAAGTCCTTTTAATCTTTTCAACAATATCGTTTCCTTCATTCACAATATTTGTGGAGGACCTTACTCCTTTCGGAGTTGAAGACCCAAAAATAGGAATTGATGTGGACGACACATGAAGTGTTTGTTGTCCTAGCATGGTAGTCTTGCTCCTCGTAACAACTCCAAAAATTTCAAAGGTAACACCAAGAATTTCCTCCACTTCAGCACAGAACTTGGAGTCAGCAGCCTAGGAGAAAGTTGATTGGGAGTTGATCTTCTTGGAAACCATTTGAATGTTCTTTGAAACTTGAAAGGTTGAGATGAAAGGTAGAGATTGTCCCACTGGGCGTGCCAGTTTGTAGAGATAAAATTCGTGTCAAGAAAATAATAATCAAGAACAAAAATATCACAAACAATTTGTAGTATTTGATTTTAATATGTGAGTGTTACAATCTCTATAAATCCTCAGATTCGCCTTTTCAAGTGTAAATTCAAGTGCTCTTGAGCTTGAGCTTGATCTTGAATATGAAATTTGTTCTTGAACTCGATCTCGAGATTTGAATTTGTTCTTGATCTTGTACTTGAAACTTGAACTTGCTCTTGAGTTTGATCTTGAGTTCAAGAACTTTTAAGCTTGTTCTTGAGCTCGAATGTTTGAATTCCTAAACTTCTAGAGAAATTTGTGGCGTTTGATCCATGAGCTCTCTCTAGCTTCTTGTTAGAATCCTTCTTTTTCCTCTTTTGATTATGAAGACCCCTATTTATAGTTGTAGAATAAAGAAATTATAATAGGAAAGACTTCCCTTCAGTCAATCAGATTCAAGTGACATGGCATATTGGGCTTTAATGAAATGGGTTTGTCATTTTGACACATGGCATGATCTTATTGGCTTCTTTGTTTGACTTGGCGTGTCACATCATTTGACACGTGGCGCCAAGATGGACACTTCTTTGTTTGACTTGGCGTGCCACATCATTTGACACGTGGCGCCAAGATGGGTCTCTTCGATGAAATAATATTGGGCTTGTTAAATTTGGACTTTTTCATTGTAGCTCAAATCAATTAACATGGGTTTTAATTAAATCTGTATTTATTGGACTTAAACGATTAAACCAATTATATTAATCCATAACATTTATTTGGATCAATATATTCATAAATTTAATATAATTTGAATCATTTTAAAATTTATATTTAATAAATTTTAAATGATTACATCGACACTTTGATTTTTCAAAAATATGAGAATAAAAAAATTAGTCTTTCAACATTTTTTAGAGTAATAGTACTTTGAATTAATAAGGTGTTATTCAAATAATAAAGGAAAAAATCTCGAAGTGATTCATCCTATTGTACTTGAGAGTTAAAAAAAATAAACATTTTTTTTAAATAAATTTCGGACCAAGACCCATTTTATTTATAATAATAAATCCAATTACATTGTGGGAGCTGGTCCAGCTGGAGGCCCAACCCTCCAGATATGTATTAATTGCTTCTGTGTAGTCCACTGAGCTTTCCACTTCCCAACTCTGGCTTCTCCTATTCCGATGTCTCGATTCACTCGAAATGGCTCCCCATCTTCCCCATTCTTGTTCATCCTTTGCTTTCTACTATGGATCTGCCTAATACTACATTTAGATTCTATCATTATTACAAATAATTTGAAGAGTATTGTTCACCTCAATAAATGAACAAATAGTTGGGTTTTTTATCGACCAACTTAGACGAAAAAAATCTGCAAATAAAGATCGATTAACCATGAAGTATTGAAAATATAGATAACTTTCATAAGTAAAAGAATTTGATAACAAAACTAACCAGTGCAACTGTTTACCAACCACGTCTTTGTTGATACACCAAAAATCTCCTAAATATTTTTAATTTTATTACATATATTCGAACTACATAATTATTAATTCTACCTAATATTTCATGCTCTATATTTTTCTCTTACCATATACTTTAGGATTCCTTAACTTAAAATATTATAAGAAAATAAAACAATAGTTTGAGAAGAAAATTGTAACTAATAATGTTATTTGTTGTATTATGTGTGAATCTCATTATTTAATAATAAATATATATGTATATATACAAAATTAGTAAATTGGTGTGTGTACAATATATTATTAAATATAAAACTTTTTAAAAAATTAACATTAACAAAAATGATTGTGGTAAAACGAAAAATGACAACTTGAAGTTGCACTAACAGAAAATTAAAAGTCATCTGCCAAGAGTCTTTACATTGTACTTAATATATAAACATTGATGTACTTATTCAGATTAAACTATTTCATCCAACTTCATTTTCGTAAATAATAGTGTTACATAAAAAATATTAATGGAGAATAACATTTCTTAACATAATTAAAAATAAAAATGACAGAATGTAAAAGAAAATATCATTTTGTATACATTTTGATGAGAGAAAACCTTAGAACTCTTACCATATAATTTTTTCTTATCATAAATTTTAGGATTCCTTAATTTTCAATTTTTTTTTATTACCATATATTTTAGGATTCTTTGATTATTAATTCTCCTAATATCTCTTGCCATAAATAATTTTCTCTTACTATATATTTTAGGACTCCTTAATTTTTAAAATATATTTTTTCTCTTGCTATATATTTTAGAATTCTTTAATTATTAATTCTCATAATATCTCTTACCTTATATTCTTCTCTCCTCAATCCTCATATATTTGAGACTTCTTAATTTTTAAAAATATATTTTTCTTTTATCATATATTTTAGAACTCCTTAATTTTAAATATAATCAAATAATAATTTGAGAAAATAATAAATGATAATTTTTTTATTACAAAGTCTTTTAATGAAGAGTAAAAAATTCAATCAACATTTCTAAGGACCTTCATATTTTTAAAGTAATATTAATTTAGTATATGTGTGTTGTATGTGTATCATGCGTCTATTAATAAAAATACATATATAAAAAATATGCTACCTCTACTTTAATATTTTTCTCCCACAAAAGGATAAATTATTAAAGACACTTTTGTCATTAATAAGACTCAAAAAATTGACTGTATAAAAATATTTTCAAGCTTTTTTTTTGCTTTTGGCAAATACTCATGCGATAAAGTTGATTTTAATTTTCATGTAGTTAACATTTTTTTTTTATTAACATATTTTCTATATAGCATAAAAATAATATAACTCTTTAAATGACATTTCTTATTGACAAACATAACATAATTTTTTAATTGTTATTGATCTATAATTTTTTTCTTAATATAAACAAATTATAGATTATTTTAATATATTCTTAGTATATTTCTATGCTAACAATACAAATTTGTAATGAATAGTGCAAAACCTAAAAAAAGAGATACAATTAAATATATTTAAGTATTATTATTTCTAAAAGTCTAATATTAGGAATAATTTTTTCCCAAAGAATTGTCGGGTTCAGTTTCTATTAGTATATTTGTTCTTACTAAAAATAATAAATTAATATTGGATGTTGTTTACTCTCTCCAAGCATGAGTGTTACTTCAAACGACTGTTTTTTTTTTCTTTGTGTGGTATTTTTTTAAGACCTTTGAATTAGAAATATGAAATTAATATGTTAAGAGAAAATTCAAGTATACATAGTTATTTGAAAATTAAATAATTACTTGTAGTAAGGTAGATACTTCAATAATAAATATCATTAATCCAAATTTGATGTAAAAATTGAATGCATTACTCACCAACAAGACAAATCATCAATTGTCATCGTCAACTTTTTTCTATTTACTTTTTTCGAAAAAGTAGAGTTCATGTATTATGTCATGAACGCAGCAAAATAAACTAAAATCACGTTATTAAAAAATAAATGACCTAGATAGATAAATACAAAACACGACAACATGAAAAAAATTAAACATGAGATGTATAGAGGTAAAAATCTTAAAAGAAAAATACTACAAATTATATGTAAAATAACAATATAATACTATTCAACTTTTTATTTATTCATAAAGGTCCTATATATAAAGATTATATCACTAATTAGAACCCAAGTCTTTCCACTGTTAGAAGTCCTTATTTTATTACGTCTTTCCATATATTTTAAAAGTCAATATTATAAATATAATTAAATAATAATTTTTAAAAAATTGATGAAAAAACAATTTTATCTAAAGTGGAGTTTTTTAACGAAGGACAATAAGTTCAAACAACATTTTTAAGAGTCTTTACGCTTTTAATATAGTATAGATACACAGAGAGATCAGATTAGAGCAAATTTGCATGCATTAATTGCATAATGGTAATAGTCTGCCATTATAATCAATATGTAAATACATTAGCCCAATGCAGTTGCCAGCATCTCCAAGTTGAAACAAAAATATGAGCCCCCAAAATTTCATTTCAGAATAATGTCTGGCATCAATTGACATTAATTTAATTGATGCATCTGGCAATCAAAAAAAGCACTAAAATTTCTTGAAAAGGTAGCAGGGAACATTTTCATTTACTTAAACCATCAAATGAGCTGTACAACAGCTGCTACGCGGAGTGCTCCATTTTGGAGGAGGTCAGATACTTCATCAAACAGGAGGGCCGAGCGCCAGCCCCATCCTTTGGGAGCTTTTGGCAGAAGAGTTCCAGTTTGTTTGAAGCTTCCAAACACCATCACTTCTCTCTTTGAAGGAAAAATCAACTGGTTTACCAAATTATTGACAGAAAAAAAAGGAAGCAATTTTAGCATGACGTTTTGCTGAAAATACAAGGGCATTGAAGCTTTAGCCTTCATAAGTTCACCTGATATCTGGCAGTAACCTTTTCACGGGAATCCACATACATATGCACCTGAATACACAATACAGAAAATCATCAAGGATAAGAGAAGAGAAAATCAATGTTCACTTATATTTTTAAAAAAGAAACAAGAGACAAAGGAAAGAAGGTAGGCTGAAAAAGTATTAGGGAAAGGTGATAGACAAGTCATGGCACTATAATGACCTAAATGGCCATTTTTGGAAATTTTTTGAAAAACGCCGTTTTACCCCTCCAGTTAGTAGCCCCGAGTAATATTTGGTCCATTTGTGTGATTGGTTTTGGTGTCTCGTTGAAAAGTTGAAGGATGTGAGTTTTTGAGTTTTAAAGGCTGAAGTTGCTCTAAAAGTGATTTTTGGTACCATTTGGGGTTTTGAGTCTTGAAATGAAATTCTATCCGTTCCGTCAGCTCCAGAACGTGGAAATTAGTTTAGGAATGTCATATATTTTAGAATTGAACTGTTTTGTGGATTTGAGGTCCTAAGTTAGAAATTTGAATTTAAACAGAACAAAGTTTGACGTGGTCAGTGGCGGATCCAGGAATTTTGTAATATGGGTGCTCAATTATTTTTAGTTTGAAATTTACCACAAAGTGGGTGCTCTGTTAATATATTTTAATGAACTATTAAATTTCGTACATAAATAATAGTGTTTTTCATAGATGGCAATGGGTGCTTAAGCACCCATGATGCCCTATGTACATCCACCACTGGATGTGGTCAACAAACCTTGGAAGCTCGGAATGGATTTCTGATGATGCAGGAGGTGATTTCAAGTCTAGAAGAGGTTTTGCCATATTTTTTCGAGAGTCCCAAGGGTGTTTTGGTCTTTTGAGCCTTAAAGGTAGTTTAGTAGCAACAGACTGGGCTCCAGGTCGAGGAGATCTCGGATTCGATTTCCGACAATTCAATTGAGTTCGAAATGTCGAATTTAGTGGAGTAGCATATATGATTTCTGAATGCAAGGTTCCGAACAAATCCCGAGAGCCCTTTTGGAGATTTTTGGAGTCGCTGCAATTTCTGGTGTCTTCTCCGTGTTCGTGGAGTACACCTTCTTCCTTCTCCGTGTTCACGGAGCTCTGCTCTTCCCTCTCCGCGTTTGCGGAGGTCATAAAATTCCTGAAGAGTGATATTCAGGAAAACTCCCATTTTTACCACTTTTTAGTTCTTAGAGCTGGGAGGGGCGATTTGTGAAGGAATTTTTCGAGGGATTTTAACTGGGCAAGTATTTTTCGACAAAAACATCTAATTTCCATCAATTATTTTGTGATTTTAACTTCAAATCCTTGTCTTTGAACCCCAAATTTCTTCTTCATTTTTGTGGGTTTTTCGACCACGAGCTCCTTGTTACTTGTAGAATTTAATTTTTTTATAAAATTTAAATTTTAACCCTTTTTGTAATTAGGCAATTTTTGAACAATTTTACCCCTTGTTTTGGAACCTAGCAATATGGGTCTCGTTGGATTTCTTTTGATGAGTACTTTACATTCTTGATAGTGAAAAATCAATTCAGAGTTGGAATTTGAGTGAAATTCTCCGACTAGAAGTGGTCGCGTGCGGTTTCAGCTATTGAGGTTGGTTTGATTATCCCTCTTGAGATCAGAGTTGGGTAATTGATCATTCTTATATTGCAGACTAAGAGAGATGGGATCATATCATAATTGGATTGTTGTATTGTGATGCTCGTGAAGGGAACTTTACTTGATATTGTGCTTGTTCATGAGATTGTTCCATATTGGTGATTATGACTTGTCTTTTGAGTAATGAAAACGCTTTTGAAAAGTGAAATGTTTTGAGAAAATGAAATACTTTTTGAGGCATTAAGTGTTTTGAGAAATGAGATACTTTGAGAACTGAAATGCGTTAAGGCATAAGATAGTCAAGAAATGTGAAACTTGTCAAGTGATATTCGTGGAGGCATGAGATGTTCTTTTTAGAAACTAAATACTCGAGAAACATTGTCGTTTGTGACCTATGTTGGGAACTATCGAGATTTTTCAAAGGACTGATGTTTGTTTTAAAAGAGTTCTTCCCATTGATTTAAAGAGAATGTTATCATAAAATTTGAATTTTTGGGAACTTTTTTTTACTTAGAGGCTTGTATTGACTTTTGACTGTACATACATCTTATTACTTTGAAGCTTGTATTGACTTGAATATACTCCTCTATTTGTGATTGACATACATTCATCCTTATACATATTCATATCATGAAACATGGGAAGTGAGATTGAGGCAACACCTTTTTGTAAGAAAATGAAACACCTTTAAAATCTTTGACCACGAGTTAGGTGGCAAGTAGGATGAGATACTGATATCATAAGTCCTTGACCACGAGCTAGGCGGCAAAGTAGTTGATATATTGTGATCGGGGTATATGATCTACGAGGCCCCCATGGGTCATGTCTGGTAGCTCAGCTCGATAGGTGTATATAGTAGGTTGTGCGACAACGTTGATTGCACTAGGACCACCCATGCATTGCATCCATTCCATATCATTGCATTGCATGTTGTGTGCCTTGATTGTTGGATTATCTTATGATATTGGGGTGTGTTTACTTTATTTGCACCATTCTATATATCAATTAGTGGCACTAATGCTGGACTGATTTTCCTGTATGCAGGTGGAAGTCCTAATACCCAATCGGTCAAACCTATTGGGTATATGTGAATTGTACTCAACCCTACTTCTGTGTCCCCTTGGATGCAGGTTCTAGCCAGGGTCATCCACGTGACGGTTGATCGCTCCAGCAGCTGTATATTCCAGATTTGGTGGTGAGATTCAGGGCTCCGGACCACCACTAGGTACTATCTTTACTTTATAGTCTTTATTTCCTGTCAAAGACTTAAGTTGTATGTACTAAATTAGATATTGTATTAGATGCTCTTTACACTTATAACACCAGGTTTTGGGACTGTAAATTTATAGTGTTTCTTTCTTTTTATTTGTAGTGTGACTTCTCTCTTGGAAGTCTCGCATGCATTTACCTTTTTTGGCTTGGGTTAGGTGTTTTGGGTGTGTGCCTTCATAATCTCGAATTTTGGGTTGTGATGGGCACAACTTCACATTGCCGAGGACATTAATCTAGATAGGAAAGAGTGGAGGTCGTATATAAGGATAGAAGGTTAGTAGGGATAGAATGTTGCCTTGTTGTGCAAAGGCTTAGGCTTGTTAGTGCTTCTTATAGTAGTAGTTGTGCTTTTGTAGTTCTTGCCATATGTTGTTTATTGTGTTACAATTATATACCATTTTTTTGTTACTATTGTCTTTTTCTTGTAGATTACAAGGCTTTTCTTATTAACTGTGATGCTTCATTCATTGTTTTCTTCTTATTAGCTGTGATACTTTATTTATTGTTTTCTTCTTATTCTACTTGGATTTGATGCACTTGAGTCAAGGATCTTCTGGAAACAACCTCTCTAACTTCATGAGGTAATGATAAGGTACACTCTACTCTTCCGAAACCTCACTTAGTGGGATTTCACTGGGTATGTTGTTATTGTTGTCGTTAATTGTTCCAATGAATTAGAAGGCTCCAAACCCCAGATATACATAACTGTTCATGAACGGTATTAGTAAGGATTAAGTATAAAAAAGTAAGATGCTGATCCACACTTCAAAAAAAATCTATTTATTCCAGAAATTACAAAGGAAAAGTTCACCTTTCTAACAGGATCAGCTATTTCTGCCTTCCTTCGATGAAGAAAGAGTCCTGATATAACAATATATCAACAAAGTTACGAAAGAGGTAATAAATCTATTTTCATCTTGCAGACAATTTAGAGGAATACAATATTACCAAGTGTCCGGCGTCCCTGAGGGTCTTCATCACTGAAAGCCTGAACACTAACCTAGAGAATGCAAATACCAGATTGATTAACTCCTTATTGGTTGCAATAGCAAAAATATCTAGAAGAACAAACTCAATCATTTGCAGTTTTCCCCAAATAAATACATGAGTAATGAAATGCAATAAAGAGTTGAAAGATTCACAAACCTTCCATAAAGAACCAGCATAAAAAAATTCTGGAGAGTGTTTGACTTGGCCATCATTAAGCCTGAGAACATCGTGAAACTCAACCCTGTGAAGCAAGTCAAGTGTAAGTACATACATTTGTCAGTCATAAGGAGAATGGAAGGATTCTATTTTCACATAAAGTACACTGTATTAAGAACACAGAATAGAAGGAAATTTACACCAAACAAAGAGGTCTGGCTACTGTAAAGTTGAGATTCCTGCAATTAGAGAGATTGTTTATGGATGGATTTCATTATCCAAAGACTGAAACATGGAGAAGCACATAAGAACCTCCCTGTCTCAAATGTTAATTTGTTTGGTCACAAAAAGGTAATCAAACAGTTTCAGGTAATTCAAATGATTGAATATCTTGAAGGCAAAAGGTGCATGTTTTGTACTAAATGATTGCATCTCTTTAGAGCAAAAAGTTGCATCTTTCTGTTCCAATCCTTAAAAGTATACCATGGAAGAACTATGAGAATCTTCATAAAGATTTCAAGAAGAAATTTGATGTCCCAGATTTTATGACACAATTGATTTTGACTTTCGTTTTCTTTTAGTCAAGTCATTGCTGTAGGACATCTGAGAGTCAAAAGGGTAGACACATAAATATGAGCAGAGGGACAGCTTTATTTGCAGTTTCTGAAGCTAACAGCTCAAATTGGCAATTTCGAAATAATATGGGAAAGGTTCACCTTATTACAAAATGTGAACTGGTGACTCATCATACTTCATTATAATCAAAAGAATACTCGAGCATGTTGGCTGTATTTCTATCTTCAATGTAAAGAGAAAATACAATTTCTTATCAACGCTTACAAGTTACCTGGTTCAGAGCTCCAGAAGCTGAAACTTCGAAGAATTAATCCTATTATACAGAACCTAATTTATGGGACTCATTTCACATGCAATTGATAACCTTTTTTTTAAGCAGAAATAATGACTTACCCAAACCGAAAGGGAGGAAAGTGACTTAAAGGAGTTTTCATATCCAATGATATAGAAGTACTTCCACTCTCCCACTCTATTCCCATTGCATGTTCAGATGAGCCTAGCATCTGGGGGGAGATACTGCTTGAACTTGGGCCAACAGTTGATGGTCCTTCCAGTCTGCTTTGCAGTTCTGTCTCATATCCCCTATCTATCCGTTCAACATGAATATTAGCACCATTGCTTCCTTCTTGGCTGAGCCCAACCAGAGCAGTTAGTCCATCTCCAGCGAGATCCCCACTCTGTTCTGCTCTATTTTCTGGGTCATCATTGGCAGGAGACTGCTGACAGTTTCGATTGCCCATGCCAAGTGGTACACGAGAGAAAACAAAACGAGTTGGAGGCCAAGCAACTGCAGGCACAAATGTAGCTCCACGTCCAATACCAGCTAGCCCATCATTGGGGCCCCTCACATGAACCCGAACAGGCCTAAACATGCCACTTCCTTCCCTGTGAGGCGAGTTGGTGGCATATATATTTCCTATATTGTTGGATTGATTGCTCTGATCATGCTCTGACATGTAATATCCAGTAGCCGCGACTCCACGTGGATGTCCAAATGGCTGCCGACAAGCACATGCCATACTCACAAGGCAGCAACTTTTGCAAGTGTCAGCACCAATTTCCTGCACCCGCTGGCTTAAGAGAATCTGCAAAAAACACAAGCAGCTTTAATGGCAAAAATAAAATTAGGAAATAAGATATCTCCTATGGTTAGTAATGTTGATGGGCAGACTATTCTGTCCGCTATCAAAAATTAAAAAAGAAGAGCAAAGTGGGGAACAAATATAGTTAAAGACCTGCAGCCATAATCCATCGTTCACAGCTTTGCAAGGAAACCCCATTTCTTCAAGTTGCTTTCTCACACTAAGAAGTGCATCGAATGACATGTTACAATATAAAAGTGAGCCACCCTCAAAAATGTTGGCAAAGGCATCATAATCTTCTCTACTTACTCCTGAATGAGCATTTAGGCAAGTTTTGACTTCTCTCTGGCCCACAGTTCTACCACCCCAAGATAGAGGAGTGAAATTGCATCTTTCCCATTCATTCGGAATCATCAAATTACATGATGAGCCCATTGATGAGAAGTTTCTCTGATCCCCAGAAAGCCAACTGCTGTTATTCAATTGATAGCATGAATCTTCTTCAGATGGCCCTTCCATGCCCATACCATTGCCCCCTAATCCACTAGCTCCAGCACTAATTGGCATTTCAATATAAGAACATGAAGATCTGATTTCATCAGCAAGTAAGAATGAGTTATTTGATGAAGGACGTCCACTGTTGCATGGGTATCTTAACTCTGAGTCTGACTGAAGACAAGCTGATTCTTGCATCTTTTGTTTAGAGCTAGACACGTCAGCGAGGGAATCAACACTACAATCTGCAATCTCAACCAAGATATTTTGAGCCTTGTTACAACCATCAATTCCATCTTTTATGCTTAGGTGTCCTAGTTCAGATTCCACCCTTCTGTCATCACATAAATTCTTTGGCAATGCATTGGAAACATCAGAAATTGTACTTGTTCCAACTCCAGAACCAGGACTTTTTTCTTCATGATGTTTTGCTTTGCAAAGAGCATGTTTTGCAAGAAGTGTACATAAAGCTAGTTCAAACCTGCTCAAGTTTGCAAGCAGTAAACCAAGATAGAGAGAGTTATCATGCTAAACTAAAATTTCAAAAACCATTTTAGCAAGTCCAAACAAAAAGCAGCCACAGTTCTCACCGTTTCTTTTCGGTAGGAACCCATAATTCGTCCGAGATCAATAGAGCATTTAGTGTCGGAGCAGAAAGTTTTGGAAGGACCTGGTCACAGGACAGTTTAACAGGCCAACTATTTATCATCTCACGGGTTCATCATAACTCAAATAAGAAAAGAGAATTATGCATATGCAATTTTTATTAGATAATCCGGAAATAGCCTCTCTATCTCTATGAGGTAGTGGTAAGGTCTGCATACATTTTACCCTCCCAAGATCCCACTAGTGGGATTCCACTGGGTATGTTATTGTTGTTTAATTTTTATTAGATAATAGTATAGACCATGCATACAAGAAATTTGAACTGCAGAATCAGGAACTATTTTAAGAACAAAGAAAGGTCTCCAGATGCTTATTTCTAATGGCAAGGACTGGAAGCCAGGTAAGTTGCTTTAGCAAAGCCACTAAAATGGAAATAAGCCCACGCCAGAAGATATGCAGGAATTCCTACATACAGGAATTATTTGAAAAGGAACTGTTGTAGATTTTTTGCATTGGCATTTAATGAATTGCAAGTCGAGATAAAAACGGTAATCCCCAGTTGCATGAAATGTTCAAAAGAAGGTATTTACATGATAGCAATTCAACAACGGAAAATGTGCACCACTTAGCCCTTGCATGCAAAGCACCATTTTGACACCTTGATGTAAAAGTGCAGTTTGTTAAAGACATACTTGAGGTGTCATAAAGAGTTTGGAATAACTGAAAGCTCTCACATGCACATTGAAAGAGATCTTTACTTATCAGTTGCAATAAATTAGGAACAGAAGCGCCTTGCTGGAAAAAAACAGTTTCTCCTAAAATTGTGTCATATTGGCAAAGTAGCAGCCTGGAAATTAGAAGGAAGATAACGAATTGATACACAAATACATGTGGTGCAGCAGAGTTTTTTTCTTTTGATAAAGTAATATAAACATGGTGAAACAGAGTTTCCGCTAGGCTTTGTAACATGTGGCTCCGGAAAAAGACAAAAGCTGTTAATCTAAATAAAAGGGGAAAGTAGAGAGGTAGCTTCCAATATTCACAGCTTAAAACCTTAGCATGGTTCCCAATAGTTACCTCTTTCAACTCTACAGCACCACTTTGACATAAGTATCCCCAACAAGCATTTCTAACTCGTTCACCATGTAAACCATAATCTTGGCTTTCGGCAAACACCTAAATTCCAAAACAATGTTGTTAGAAAAAAACATGAACACATGGATGATGAAGTGAAAAAATATCGAGCAGCAATCTGGAACCTGGTATGTTAAGAAATTTGATGTCCACAAGTCGGATATGATAAAGTCTGTGCAAATTGCACATAAATCCTGCATGAAGAATGTTAAATCTGTAATGTTATGCCAGGTAGGAAAATTAATAATTGAGCAAAAGACTGGACACATCAATCAGCAAATTCAGGAGGATTTTTGCTGGTTGATAAATCAAAGTAATTACTGATAAATGATAACACGCCAAGATAATGTCAGCTTTACAAGAAGTACAATGGCACTGCACATCACACCTCCAAAATTTCAACCATCAACAGAGGTGGTATTTCCACTTTACACCAAAAATATAACCAGAAAAAAAAAAAAGATAACTCTTGACTCTTGAAATAGGGCTCTCTACATCCTCGAAATTCAGGCACATATTTTCAAATGTTCTTGATATTCTTGGGCTGTGCCTCTGACCTATAAATTCTTAAGATTGTATGTCGAATTTTGATTTGGATTAAGAAAAAACTACAAATTTAATATTGTTGTAAAGCCCTGTGGATTTCCAAAATTAATATAAACTAATTTCGAGCTTAAGGATGAGATTTAACCAAATTTGAGTCATGTGGCGTTACGAGTGTAACAAAGTCATGCAAAAACTTGTAATTAACAGTGATATAGCTTGGAATAAATTATAATTTGATGGTATAAGTGGTTGAATCAGTGTTGTTAGATTGTTCGGGGATAATTAATTACCAATGATTTGAGTAATAATTTATGGGAATAATAATTTTCCACTAAATAGCCATTGATATGTTAAGGGAACAAAAAATATTAGTTAGCATATGCAGTTGAACAAATGACTAAAGAATTGGAACAAAGGGATGCGACGTGTCAAGTGACCAAGGGTGGTAGGAGGAAAGGAATTGGAAGCAAGGATTTTAGCTGGTCAATGATATAAATGTTGATTTTATTAAGTTGCATAAGGGATGATGTCAAGGATCTAAATCCTTAAGTTGGCTGCAATTAATGGAAGAGGGCAGTAACACTTTGCAATTGCACCAAGTGAGGAGTCCATTTTTTTAGAACTGGGACAGGTTGTGTGTCATGCCTCGCGCCTATATCGACGACGCATCTGCTGAATCCTTTTATAGGCCTTAGGGTCAGATGTTTTATTAGTTTGGTCCAAGTTCTTGGGAGTTGGAGAGAAGGAAGAGCTCCTACTCCATAAATGCTACTTAGAGGTGAGTATTTTTTTTTTTGAATGGTAACTTAGAGGTGAGTATAAAAAACATTACTTTGTAGATTTGGTTCATTAAATACATTTCCTAACTTTCCAACATCATGAAAATTATAGATTTTCAATCACAAGAGTATCTCAAGAACTCAAGTCTTGAAAATTCTAGGGTTTGGCAAAGAGGTAATCCCTTCACTCCAATCTTGTATATTATGCCTCATGGTCATCGTAGGCTACATTTTCGAAAAAAGATTTGGATTTAATCATGAAATCCTAAAAAGCTAGTCTTGAATGAATAGTGTTAGGTTCGCTTGAATGATACAGTTGTGAATTTTTAAAGGAGCGACTAGGTTCCATAACAGGTGCAATGAACAAAATTGGAGCTAAAACTTAAGGATTTGGCTTTCGCAATGGGAAATAGAATTTTTTTTCCCTTAAACAAGTGAAGTTGAATTTAAGGGTTAGACACTAAGTTGATATTGTTGTGACACGCCATTGATTTAGATAAATTTGTATATGTAGATTGTGAATAGTTGGCGTCATGGATTCTTTGGGGGTAAGATTTGAAAGGCAATTCGAAGTATGTCGAAACTTACTACCTCTTGAAGCTTTTCCCAAAATTCATATTGTTGAATTGGTTTTCAACTATAGTTTTATGTGAATCCTAGCTTGTGAGGATGAGCAGGTTGGGATTACATGACTCCTTGCATTTCAAATGGTTTAAGTGCTATTTATCATGATTATTATAGAGTATGAAGTGTAACATTTTTTAAACGCTTTGCATATTGAAATAGCACTGGTTGAATCTTTAAAGATGATTTTCATTTATTAATATTTTTACCATGAATTGTGAGAGAATTTTTGTTTGATTTTGCATAAATGACTAGATTGGCTGTGAAGGCCAAGGCTGATAAATGAAAGTATTTTTGGGAGTTACTTGAGTTCACCGAGATTGGCTTCAGACATGTTCCATATGATGCCATGAAACAACACATGCCAGTGTAGGAGTAGGACCTTACTTAAGGTTTAGAACTACGATAGAGTGCCCCCATGAGAGGATATTATTGTGCTACATTATTAACATGGTTAAGTCGATCCGTATGACCCTACAATGAAACAACTTGAGCAAGTAGGGTATATGCTACTTGCCACTACGTACATAACCTTGTTGACTCTACATCGTGTGTCGCTGATGGTATAGTACTCTCAGTGAATGATAACGTCTCACATGATTTTGATCAAGCTTTAATGCTAAAAAATGAGTCTTCGGAATGTATTTACTTTGATATTTCAATTCACTATCTAAATGGAGAATTAATATAACTGCTTCTTTCTTATATCAATGTCTATGCATACTACTTGACTGGAGAAACGGTTGTATGATACGTACCAGGCATGTGGAGTTCAAGCCTTTTGGCCATTCAACTTTTGATTTCAGGATTATAGTTGACCATCTTGAGCCTGCGGTTAGGATAACTCCACCTCTTCCAGTAGGATATTTTTGGTGAGACTCCACTAACTTCTCATGGAGCTTAGATTGTTATATGTTTTTTTTTTTTTTGAGTCATCGGGGCATCAGGCATGTCTCGGTTGACTAGCTTAATCCTTGTCATAAAGGTTCCCTAGACAGTAGTGGTTCTTTCGAGTTGTAATTATGGTTATTCATATGACATCTGTGCAGGAAACTTTTTTATTATATGAACATTTCATTTGTTAAAACAATGTGATTGATTTAACGGTAATCATCCATGATTTTCAACACCTCAAAGATTGTGATTTCCAAAACCGTCCGCATACATGATTCAGGTGCATAAGTAGGAATTATTACTTGAGTTGGTTCACTCAGGTTAGGTAGAGTTTCGGGTTCTGTTACGTGAATTTGGGTTGGGGTGTGACAACTGTGATTAAGGAATGGCAATTTAAACACCAACTTGGGTCATGCCTCTAACCTATGAATTCTTAAGACTATAAGTCGAATTTTGATTTGGATCAAGAAATGACTGCGAAATTTGTTCAATCAATTGTGATTTAATGGCAATTTAAACACCAAAATGATAGCAGACTCCAGTTACTTCCCTTTTCATAAGGAAAACTGGTTAAGAGCCCGTTTGGATTAGCATTGAGTTTTTGACTTATAAGCCAAAAGTCATAAGTTTTTATCATTTTAGCTTAAACCCAAGTGCATATAAGCACTTTTTAAATTTTCCCAAACACTCTAAAAATGTTTAAAAGCTAATTTAACTTAAAAGCACTTATAAAATAAACCAATCCAAACAGGCTCTAAGTTTACAAATCTTTTTTCCTCATGAGAAACTTTAAAATAAAGAATCCGGAAGAAGTAAAAACTTAAAGCTAACCAGAATAGTGTATATAGCAACTGGTATCTAAGAGATATTAGAATAAGAATAAATCTTTTTTTAATGAAACACTTTTTTTTATTTCAACATACCTTTAGAAGAGTTGCTGCAAATCATCACGCAGGAAGTACAGATATTTGACATATAGAAAATCAATTCCATCGTAACAATATGCAGAAATTTTTTACAGTAAATCTTGGCAAAAGTAATCATGTTTCCATCCCTTTTACTAGACTAAACTACTGGTGTTTTCCAAAAGACAAGACTGATTAATAAGCCAATATATGTTTCACATTTCATACCTGAAGATCAAGAAAGGATGCAGCAGCAAGAACACGGAATGCATTATTATCATTAAGCTTAGGATGGTGTCCATACAGATATGCTAAAGCTATTTCAATAGCCTCCCCATTGACATTGCTATCATCCACTGTCAAGGTCAAAACTGGAGCTTTGGCTTCTTTCCATGGTCCTTGAAGCATGTTCCTGTTCATTAAACAAGTACATAAACTAGAGTTCAAGAAGGTTCACTTACTTGTATGCAAAGATCAAAAATATTTGTGTATAGATGCTAGATATGAAGGCTGAGAACGTAAAATAAACGTAACTACAGTGAATGGCCTTCCAACCTCTTTCTCAATTGGCATCTGGCCCTCCAACCTAGTGTTCGGACATGGATGACCCTTTCCAGTAGGCACTTGTAATGCATCTTATTTAAAGAACATACAACAAATGGCCTTGGCACTTCTACATGCATGTACATACTAATAGACTTCAGTGATAACGCATACAACTGTGAAGACTCATTTAAATGACCCTAATTTGTCAGGAAGGTAACTTTTAATAATGAAAGTAAGCATGTAGCTTGTCATCAAACATGCTATAATGAGACCATAAAGCATGCAGTCGTGAATTACAAATTTTAACCAAGTGGATGTTTCTAATTAAATGATTACAGGAACATACACTGAGGACCTTGAGTATACTTGAACTGGCACAAGTGCAAGGGTTGCAAGAGCAGTTATGGATACATGAAGCTAGTATTCAACCGGTGATTTGTCAGTGGCAAAATAACAATCTCAAGTTATTATTTCTTTCCTCCAAAAATATGACAGTATTTGGAGGTTGAGGGTTAACATATCTAATTTCAGTGTGATTCAGATATAAATTTCATAATCTTCTTGAAATAAAATGCACATATTCAGAGACTACATTAAATGTACTGTAGATTACAATTTCTATAAAAATATTTTTAAAACCAGAAAAATCCATTGCGATTATCCAAATAGAATTATAGAAATAGTATAAAAGTTTTTCACTATGCATGGAGAAATAGAAAACCACCAAAAGTAGCCGTAAAAAATCAAACCTTCAGCAGAATATACAGTAATGAAGAAAACAACAGAAAGTTCTGTACTTTTCTCCAGTGGAATTATCAATGCGTGCCAACTAAAGCATGAAGTAAGCGCTGACGAATTTTGTCGTGCTCTTTCTTACCAAATTGTGTCAATAGAAAAAACACATAAACCCCCCACCCCAACTCCCACCCAACAACAACAAAAACCAAATAAAACTTTTGTTCTCTGTGATTGATAATTATTGAGAGAGCCCAGCCAAATGACATCAGAAACAAAAAAAACCACCAAAAACATCAAACCTTCTGCTAAAATAGCCATTAGTGAAGCAAGTAAAAATAAAAGTATAACAGAAGAACCCCACCAAAAATGGAATTAAAGAGATACCCAAAAGGAACCTGAAATAAGAACTACGAGAAAGGATTAAACGATGAAGGTGATAAGTAGAACCCATGGCTTGAACAATGACATCAGAAAATGAGCCGTTGTTAAATCCTTCCAATTGAATATGATCACAAAGGGATGTAAGGTTACAATCCAATGCTCGAAGTTCATTGCTAGTCCGGTCATTATCGGAGTGTTGTGACTGTAACTGAGTCGAGGGTTGCCTTGTCGCTTCCATCGGTAAAGATCCTCCTCCCCCGCCTCCGCCTCCGCCTCCACTGCCTACGCCTCCGCCGCCGTAGGTTCTCTGATGATGATGCCGGTTATGATACTGCGGTTCCATTTTATGTAGACAATTTGCGCGGATCCTATCGGGAAATTTTGGAAATTCAGACGGAGAAAGTGTTGGCTTGTAACTTTGGGAAACTAAAGAGGACACAAACAAGTCTCCTTTTCTCTTTTTTTTTTTGTGGTTTCTCAGTGTGTAAAGTATCATTTTACATGTGACATTGTAAACACCTCTAATTATAGTCTACAAATTGATGATATATTAGATATTTATAATTTATAGTAATAAAAGTTGTTTGGGCAAATATGATGATATATTAGATACTTCTAATTTATAGTAGTAAAAGTTGTTCCGGCAAATATGATGATATATTAGATACTTCTAATTTATAATAGTAAAAGTTGTTCGGGTAAATATGTTTGATTATTTTACACTCTTATTTGTATAAGTAAATTTGAATTTAAAATATAATATTTCATTCATTTTAATTTGTTTGTCCTTGGTATAGGGTGGGGGTGGGAGTGGGTGGGGCTGGAGGCAGCTCAAGCAGGTAGGATGACGAAGAACTACATGCTTTGGAAGACTGTGGTCGGTCAAGAGCAGGCAACTCAAGCACAAAAAACGATGAATTTAAAATATGATATCTCATTTTACACGATTTAAAATAATTGATCCGAGCGAGATAGTAAAATCACAGTTAAAACAGTTGGAAAAATGTCTCATCAGGGGTAATATTGAAAAATTACAGTTCGAAGTAGTTAAAGAAATATAATTAAGCAGGCAGGATGATGGAGAATGGCTTGCTTTGGGAGGTTGGGGTTGGTCAAGAGCAGGAGCAGGCAGCTCAAGTAGGCAGTATGACGAAGAGTTACCTGCTTTGGAAGACTATGGTTGGTCAGGAGTAGGCAGCTCAAGCACAAAAGACGGTGAAGAGCTGCCCGGTGAAGATCATACTTCATTAGAGAGCTTAGTATGAAGATTGGGTCGGCCTAATGCATATAAACTTTAAATCATGCAACTCAAGAAGATTATGCATAAACATAGTAAAGTTCATTAGCTTAACTCACTGTCAAAACAACTCACCACAATCATTCATATCATCTTTCAAAGCATACATATGGGAACATGAAATTCGTCTTGTAAAATCATCAACTTCATGGCACTTCATGGTATCATGACGTTCATAACTTGAATATCATAAAATAGTTCATAATAATAAACCCTTGAAGGAGTCCATGCAATCTAAGTCAATAGATGATAATTCCCAACAGAAATCATGCATAATAAGAGTAATAAGAAGTACCCATACAAAATTGACCTGGAATTTTAAATAATTAAGTGAAAAAGGTTTTGGGACTCCATGAGTGAAGGAACCTATGAATGAAGGACACACATACCATAAGGTCTTGAGATTGATAAAGAAGACTTGAGAAAACTTGGGAAATCTCCTTGGTACTTAACCTTGAAAAGCTTGAACCCTAGAAATTTGGATGAACTTGGAAGAGGAATCTTCAGAGGGTTTTAGGAAGAATTTGAAAGTGTTTGAGAGTGAAAAGAGGCTAAAAATGAAGGAATTTTGTAGGATTCTTGTCTATAAAGGTTTTGAAATATGTCTCAATTATAGTGGGGTAGAGGTGTGACGTGGAATGGCTCTTGCACAGGTCATTTTCGTGTGAATTTTAATTTTTTCCTATTTTGAACTAGGAATGAGTTTAGGCCACTTTTTTACTATCATAAACCCTCTCCGCGATGCGGAGAGGTCACGTACTCTGTTGGAAAGTGCAAAAACATGCGAAATATTATTTTTCAATGCAGTTGACTTAAAAATCAAAGGAGACCATTTTTTCACACAATTTTGCCTCCAAAACAAGAATACGAATTCATATTTGCCATAATATGTACAAAAATTGCATTACTCAAAGAAACTATTATAAGGAAATTCTGAATCACTTAGGGAGGTGTTACAAGTATTTACGAAAACCTTAGCACAACTCATCAATGGGTCTACAATTCAAGATGCTTGGTCATATATCCAAGCGCGATTTTTCCTAAGTTCTATGATATGTTGTTTATGAGTCGTAGACTGGATCATGAGTCGTAGACGACGTCTTGTAGTGTAGTGTAACAGTGTTAATGATGGTTATTTTTGTCTTTTTCCATTCTTTTCTAATTAAACCCTGAATGTTTTAGGATTATTTTAGTTCCCTTATAAATACTCAATAAGTCTTTTCTCTCACTAATAACTTTAATACCTTGAGAGTAAAATTGGAGAGGAGAAAAGCTAGGGGTCAAGCATTTCACTGAAGTTCTTTAAGTCCCAATTGAGAAATCTACTTTTCAAGTATGTAAGGCTATAATACCGTTTGATTGAGTTCGTCCACGTGCCCATCATCTAAGTTTTTTTTTATTAAGTATTGAGTTGAGTAAAATCCTAGTTTTTGAATTTTGATTGAGTTAATTCTTTTTCCATTGAGTTCTATATAATTATGAATCTAACTTATTATTATTCTTATCTCCCATGTTGTTGGAATTGTTGTTTGTGTCTATTTTCCCATGAATCCTACTTGAGTTGATATCATTACTTTCTCATGCATTGTTTGATGTTAAGATTCATGATTTCATATATTAAATAAAGTATTATCTTAAATCAAGGTTATGCATGTTCTTGAGTAAAGATGATGGTTTTCTAATGTATTGACGAAATAAGTTATTTAAATTAATATTATATATGTATTTTTTTTAGTCCAAAAGATTGTATTTTAAGAAAGAGTTTTGATGAGATGTGAATGACTTTTTAAAGAATAATTTAAATGAAAGAGCATGATGAATTGAGATGACACTGAATTAATGAAAATGACCATTGAGACTTGATGAGATAATTTGAAATGTTGATAAATATGAGCACATATTTTTTAGAGAAGTATTAGCATTGATTAATTAAGAGTATAAATAACTAAAACTCCATAAACTACATAGCCAGCGTAGAAAAGGGGTTGTGTTCTCACGTCCCAAAAGAGGACTTTGATTGTGGGTCCATTGATATAATATCCTTTACTATGAAAAAGTATTGGATGGCAGCGGTAGTGACAGTACAAAGTATTGTATCATTACTCGCTCATATGATAATGGTTGTCGGTTAAAAAAACTCCCTAATGATGATAATTAATTTTAGTTTTAATTGAATGACATATGATTGAGTCGATCCAAAAATATTATTTATTTTTAACTTGCATATTATATTGAGTTGAGTTGAGCTTTATTCTTGTCATTGGGCTTTCTCTTGAATTTGTTCTATTCATCCGTCTTACATACCAAAAATTTCATGTACTAATGTCACTCGGTATTGCATTATTTCATGATGCAGATATAAGTGTTAAGATGCTCTGCAAACGTTCATTGAAGATCTACTTCATTCTAGACAGTTGTGAGACCTCCTTGCTTTCAAAGAAGTTTTTTTCATTTCAGATTGTTCTTTTCTATTGTCTTGATGTAATCTTAGGATAGTCTTGACACCTTCTTATGAGTTGATAGAAGCTTCATAGACTGAGTCAAATAGAGTTGGAGTGGAGTCTATTTTTCTTTTTGAGTCAATTTTAAAAACTATTATTATTTATTTAAAGAAAAATATTGAGTTATTTTAATAAGAGATATCTTTAAAACTATTTTATATGATGATTTAAATGTCTACTTAAGTACTTTGGTTTGATTTTATTAAGTCTTTTGCTAATTGAATGAGTGATCAGGACAAGTGATTCACTTAGAAATCAGAAATAATTTTGGAGTGTCGGTCATACTTAGGGTACCCTATCGGGGTGTGACATTCTTGGTATCAATGTTTGAAGTATCTTGAAAATGAAATTAAAAGGTAAATAATTATTGATAATAGTCCTTTCACTAAAGTCGGGCCATACTTTTTCGATGCAAAGTTCTACTTGAAGAGATAGGTTAGGAATAAGGCAAAACTTAAGGACATCAAACCCACGAAGTCTGATAAGCTTATAGGCAAAAAACCTGATGGGGTTAAGAGCCTCGAACCTAGAACCTGTCCAAATAATTGGAAGACCATGACCTAAAAATAAAGTCAGTCTCTCTACTCCTTTATGTTCCAAAGGTGAAGAAAGAGGAAGGTCAATCATCTGATGTGTGAGGAAATGCACTAGGAGGGCTAATTCTCCCTATCAAATGAATTGATGCAATAAACTTATCTTCAAAGCTACTAAAAAAGTTTGTCAACGTAAGGCATATCACTCCCTACAAAATGCACAGAAGAAGGCTTTGATCCAAATGCTTACAAGTTGCTTATGAAGGTTGGATATGACTGAAATGAGCCATGAAAGTCAAGAAAACTCCTATCGGAAGGTACAACTAGCCAGACACACGGAGGCTTAGGTTATAGCCAACCACCATCAATTCACATCTCTATAAGAAAACAAGCAATAACTATATCACTATAGAAGATTAGTATGCTTCTTCTAATAAAAGGCTTTTTATTTCTTATCGACTTGAAAAACTGACTATAAAAACTTTTGTGTTTGAGAGGTTAGGTCTATTGAAGAAAAAAGTTAACAAGCATTGGAGAAGTTACTTAAGAATGACGACACTTGCTTTACCTATGATCCAAAAGGAACTTAAAAGTATAATTCCTTCTAGGATGAAGTGATGAGTGGAACATATAATCTCATGTAAAGAGGTACTAAAGGAAAAGACTCATACTATGGTTTACACTAAAGAGCGCGAGGACGATAAAGGAAGTGTGGCCTCCTAATATCATATTACTGCTTAAATTGAGCACGATGTCTCGTGTCAAATGATGATTGACAAAGAGTTGGGAGGTATTGATGGTGCTATCATATATGTATCAATAACAATGATCCATAAGAAGAGGAAGATATTGGAGGTGCTTCTCCAAAACTTGAAGGAGTGAAGACCACAATAGATCTTTTTAAAAAAATTAACTTTGGCACTGATGAAGACCCAAGCGCAACTTTCTTGAGTGCCTTTCTAGAAATTAATGGAAAAATCACTTATATGAATATGCTCAAAGAATATAGGGATATTTTCACTTGGAGCTACAAAGAAATTATGAGGTCCCACATGTTAGAAAGTATTGAAAGTGCAGAAGCAAAGAAGTCTAGAAATTTTAAAGGCAATGTATAAGCCAAGTCTAGATCTCGTGGATCATTTTATGTTTGTAAATTAGGCTCGTGGTTTAGTAGTTCAAGGTTGGAAATTTTGCTAAGTGTAAGTGGGGTTTACGATCCGTAAAAGGAACTACAGATCGTACCAAGCGTTTATGGTTCAAAAGTGCAAATTCCATTAGCCTAAGATTGGGGACCTTCAATGTACGAAGGGTGTTTATAAGGCGTAAAGGGAACTATGATTCATAAATTGAGGTCATGGAGTGATGACCCAAGTTGATGGGAAAATAGGTTTCTGAAGTTCGAAGTATGAACAACAAGATAATCTGTAAACTCTTTTATGAGTCGTAGATTGAAACGTAGAGTGAGTTTCAGAGATGATTTCTAAAGATTCCAAATTTCAACAGGACGAGATCTATTTCTACGGCCCATGGTATGGACTACGACCCATAATTGCAAGTTCGTAGTTTGGTCCAATAGATTTTTCTAAGGGGCATTTTTTACCTTTTCTAGTCTATTACGCTAATGCTACATCTTTTAGGCCCTAAATTAGCTGATTTCTAGCCTGTTACTCCTAAGACTCATTTCATTTCCCTCATTCTCCAATTTGCCTAAGTATAGAATCCTCAAAAAAAAATCTCTAAGTACCCAAGTGAAGGAAGGAAGCTAGGGTTTTGGATTCCATGAAACAATTCATCTTGTGTGAAGACTGGTGGAGAAATATAGAGAAAAAAGATGGACTTTCACATGGTGTTCATTGATCTTGAGAAGGCCTACGATAAAGTGTCGAAGGATATCTTCCAGAGGTATCTAGAGGCTAAATGTATTATGATAGTGTATATTAGGGTGATAAAGGATATATATGATGGAGCCAAGACTCAGGTTAGAATGGTAGGATAAGACTCAGAGCATTTTTCTATTGAGATGGGATTACATCAAGGATCGGTGTTGAGACCTTTTTTAGCCTTGGTGATAGATGAGTTGACTTGCTCTATTCAGGAGAAGGTTCTATAGTGTATGCTATTTGTAGACGACATAGTACTAATTGATGAGACATGAGATAAGTTAATGACTGGTTAGAGGTTTGGAGATAAACTATGAAGTTCAAAGGGATGAATCTATCATAGAAAGCACGGGAGAGTGTCTCCTAAGTCATTAGAGGAGACCCAACTGGAAGAGACCCCAAATAAGTCATCTACCATTCCTTGACTAGTCCATAGAGTTGGAGAGTAACATACCGAACACCGTAAGTCTCTGCTAACCTAACAACCTCTAGTAACTCCCTACAAGTAGTCAAGAACTCATGTGCATCCTCAGTCTTCCCACCCTACAAGTAGTCAAGAACTCATGTGCATCCTCAGTCTTCCCACCCTGAAACTGAGGTGGGTCCATCTTTCTGGATCTCTCATATTTGCTTTGCTTTTCATCGGTCTATACAACTATTAGGGAAACCTCAACAATAGGTATTGGTGGTGGTTGCCCCACCTATACCTGGGCCTTAAGGGCCTGCTGCTGATCCGAAAGTTGAACCCTCACTCGTGTCTGAGATGTACCTGGTGTGTAAACTAGGATACCTACCTACCCCATAGTCTCAAGTGCACTCAAAACTCTCAGAAGTGTATCCTATAGTAGTGATGTTGGAACATACTTAGGAAGAACCTTCTCCTCTCTAGGCTTTATAGCTGGCACAGGGGAGATATCCTGCTCATAGTCTCTACCCGGTGTTGCTTCTTAGCCCCGACCTCTACCTCAACCTCGACCTCTACCCCTATTTGGGGTCTCTGTAGCAATCCCAGGGGGTTGCCTCTCCTCATCCGGTAACTGTTGTAGATCTAGTTCTCGTTATCTGCCAAAAGAACACACAACCACTCAGCACTTAAACAAGAACCTGTGCACGACTTGATTAGAAAGAAGTAAAAGAGAATTTTCTAACAGTCTTCTTAGCCTCTCAAGGATAAGTAACAAACGTCTTTACACCGATCCTCAAGACTCTACTAGATTGGACTTATACACAGTGAGACCTATGAACCTAAGACTCTGATACCAAATTTTCATGACCCAAAATTCAAGTATGATGACACTTACCTAACCCATTAAGGCGAGTCAGCTGAAACCTGAACAGTCCAATGCAATGATAATAGCGGAAGATAAAATGGTTTAAAATAGAAAATAAGCATAAAGAACTTAAATTAAAACTACCCCAAAACTGGTGTCATATGTACAAGCCTTTACATAATAATACTAAAAAAAATACAAGTTTCAATGTTTAGTCCTCAAATAGAACATAACATAATAAGGAATCCCCAAGAGTCTGTTGAAGAGACAAACAACTACCTCTCATGAAATCCAGAAGCTTGATCCTAACACTGGAAAAATCTATCAAGAGGGATCGGGCTCACAACCTATAAAAATATAGCAAGGGGTGAACAAAAAAAATAGGGTACTCAACAAATGAAAACTAAACCTGAAATAAAGCAATGAAGAACATAAGTACTCTTATCCACCTAACCTCATACCGGCGAACTACACACCTGCATTCAGAAATGTCCTAACACAACACGATATATAAATATATTCACAGTATAGAATAATATCCCAGAGTAAAGTAGTACAATAGTCTATCAATAACATAAGCAATTCCAATTTCATAACACAGTATCTACATAGTCCAGTTTTCACATTATATAAGGCTCAAGTTATCAACATATATCATAATCTTTCAATAGTTCAATCTGAACAATGTGAAGGTTCAAAACATTCTCCACATCACACATAGTACATGTAACAACTTCAAAAAGGAACGATATGAAATGGAGTGAATGTTATGAAATGTAAATAATGTATGCAATGTCAAGTAATCATGATGCATGTTTTTCCTATGATACACATCCATTGATAACCTCATATCGAAAACCATAGGGGCCTCGCATGGACCATGTACTCGCCGAAATCATTTTCCTTCGACATTTACTTTCATATCTAGTCGGAACCATTTTTCTTCGATTTTGCATTTCATTTCTTTTTTGTTTTTTCTAGCCAGAACCATTTTCCTTCAGTTTTTATCATCAATGGAACATCAAGCAATACATGTCATCACAACACAATAATCATTTTCATAAGTATAAGCATATGCAAGATGTCAACATGAATCATTTATTCAATAATCAATACTGGATAATTCACAAGTTCACAAGAATTCACAATCTCACAGTAACTTCACAACACAATCTCAATAGCATCACAATCTCAATATCAATACAAATGTCAATACAATACAGTTTTAATATCAATATCAGAAAATATAATAGTTCTCAAGTATTTATGATGCCATAATTATTGCACAAGTCAAGGATTTACAATATTTACAATTACCCAATTCGAAATCACATGATCAAAGCCTATAATAGTTTAGTTCTAGTCCATTTCATGCCACAAATCACCTAATCCAACTCATATAGGATAATACAAGGTTCAATCATACTTAACAAAATGTTAGAAGTCTACTTGCCTTAATCAAAGTTTCAATCAAGTCAAATCCAAATTTTTACCCCTTATACGATACTCCAAATCACTACAATTTAGTCAAGTATAGAACCACAATCACATTAAAAAACTAATACCACTAAAATCAAACAATTCGGATGAAAAGAGTAAAATGGTAAAAAAAAATCTCATACCAAAAAAGGTTCTCAAAATTCAGAATTTTTTACATGAAAGTATTTCCCAAATAATAAGGAATCTAATGGTGAAAACCATTTTGAAAAAAAGACTTGAAATGAGTTCATAATAATCACTTTTCTTTCAAGAATCAGTGTCCAAGAAAATCCAAAATTTTCCAATTCAAAACCCAAATTTTAATATTAAAAGCTTGAATTAATTGATAGAAATTGAAGATATAAGTTAGTAATACATAACCCAAAAACCTTGTCTTAAAAAAATTCTCTAAAATTGAGCTTACAATATATAAAAATGATGAAAAATGATGAAACTCGACATTTTAAGTTAAGCTACTGTTTCAGGTATTTTTGTATTCCGCAAATGCGGAAAATTATCCTCGAACGTGGAGGCCAGCCTAACCCAACACTCCGCGAACGTGGAGATCTTCTCCGTGAATGCTGAGGTCAAGGCAGTCACACCTATGCAAACATAAAGGTGTAAGAGCTTGGCCTGTACAAACGCGAACGCAAGGTCGCGAACGGAAGGGTACTGCACCAGATATCAACAATGCACACAACATAAAAATCATATAATGGACCCTCAGGATTCTTTCAAAACTCTGTGAACACAAACCAGATATGCAACCCTATTAGAATTGATGTTTCAGACTCAATGGAACCATCGAAATTTGAGTCTGAGGCCTCCTTGACCCAAAACCCGATAAAACTCAAAGAAACTAGTTAAAATTCAAATTATCTAAACTACCCTCGAAAACTCTAAAAATTACAATGAGATCATATTCTAGCATTAGTTTCACCACTCGAAATCACTGGAACTATCAAAATTTTGGTGTGAGCTTCCAAACTTAGAATGTTGACCAAAGTCAAACTATGATATGAATTCAACTAAAAATGCAACTTTGGATCCAAAATCTCTATTTTAACTCAAAATTCAGTTTCGTCAGTTCTCCTAAAATAGATTCCGCATTCTGGAGCTGATGAAATTGACAAAATTATATTTTGACATCTGAAATTCAAGATGATCACAAAACTCAAAATTTTAAATTTTAAGCCTTTAAAAACTCTTTATTTAGTAAAATCCTAATTTTTTTACAAGATTAGTAAAATTCGACTTTTAGACTCAACCAAAAATAAATCAAGGTAACTTTCGAAAAGAAAAAAATGATAATTTCATCGAGAATTCTAAAAATGATCTTCGAGGTCATTACATGTGGATGAACTCAATCCAAAGCTATGATTAGCCTTACACACCTGAAAGGAAAACACTAATTTAAAACCTTGGAATGAGGCTTGAAGATGAAGACCCCTAACTTCTTTCTTGAGAGAATTTAGAATATGTGAATTTGATGCATATGAGGTATATGCTTGAATATGAAGGTTATTAGGCTATAAGATAAGTTTAGGAAGTTAATTGAGGAAAAAAAGGTTAAAAATACCCTTCTGCGAATGTAAAAAAATAATCAAAATTGAAAAAAAAGTCCTTTTAATAAGAGCCTAAAATAATAGTTTCTGAAGAATTTTGGGTCCATTTGACGAGCTCAATCAACGATGTGCTAAACCTATTCGACGAGCCATCGAATTGACACTCAACTCGTCTAATTGTCCAGTTTAAACATGCTTCAGTAAGATAGTCATAACTTTTTATTCTGAACTCAAAATGAGGTAAATTTGGTGGAGTTGAAAAGAAGATTCAAAGACCATTAATTTGATAGGTTATGAGTAATCTAACTCTTTATGTACTGAGAGATATGACTATTTGAATTTGACCCTCATATGAACTCATGTGGAAATTTAGCCGATGAAATGCTTTAAACTTGGTTTGATGTTTGAGATTCCTTGTGATCCTAAACCAAATTTGTTATACTTCAAATGTTTAGGAAATGACACTAATATATATTGACTACTTAGAGTCATTGGATTAACTAACTTGTATAAAGTTTCATATCAAAACTCAATCAGTAAGGAAAGTTTCAACTTAACTTTGTTTGAGGGATTCTTATGACCTTAATTCATTCCAAATCTATTCTCACACTAAAGAATTGACCTTAATACTTGTGTGCAATTTAGAATCACCTGGCATGATCTTATACACCTAAGAAAAACCATTCAGGTCTTAGCTTAGAAATTTTCAAAGTGTTATACTTTGCATTTGTTACCTTATTACTTGCCATATTCTCTTCACTCTCTCCTTCTTAATGTACCTGGATTTATTGCACTTAAGATGGAGGTTTTCAAAAATAGCCCCTCTACCTCTATGAGGTACTGGTAAAATCTGCATACATTTTGTTGACTCTTTGTTGCAAAACAATTCTAATTTCTAAACATAATTTCACACTCTCATACAAAGTGGAACTTATCTCTAAATTTAGACCTTATAGATATTTTACATTTTGTATTAATGCGGCCATCAGGATAGTCAATTAAATGTCAATTGTTTGGTCGGGAACAACTTGTTCCGAAATAATTAATTTTGAAATAAGTTATTCTTGAATTAATTATTTCACCATATATATGAGACAACTATCTCATCACTAAGGCAAAAATGATGGGATAAATAATTCAAAGACTACTTAATACCTCCAACCAAACATGAGATAAAATAATTATATATTTTATACTAAAATTATTACCAAACGACTCTACTCTGTTAGCTTGCTACCATTAGTAAGACCTTAGTTTATGAACATTTCCTCTTACAAAAGAGGTATGAGGTTGTTAGTATCCTTCACCAATCTTTACTACACTTTTATTCATTTTGATCTCACTTTAAGTTGGTCTTCTATTACATTGCTCAAATTTTGAAAAAAATAACAAGATTTCAATTTAATAAGTATAATTTAATTTAATTTTCGCAATTTTGCTTGCTACCATTAGTAAGACCTTAATTTATGAAACATTTCCTCTTACAAAAGAGGTACGAGGTTGTTAGTATCCTTCACTTTAAGTTGGTCTTCTATTATATTGCTCAAATTTTGAAAAAAATAACGAGATTTCAATTTAATAAGTATAATTTAATTTAATTTTCACAATTTAATTATTATTAAAAGAATAATTTCGTTAAATCGTCAAGAAGCACAATACATGAATTAGAATAAAATTAATTTTAACTAGGCGATTCAAAATTTATATGCACGAGAGAACTAAGAAGAAAACGTATTTCTAAAACTCTACCTAATTTTTTTAAAATTTTTTTTTAGCTACATAATCAATTTCTCATACAAAAAAACAAGGTATTAGATTCGTATAGTTCAATAGTATTATTTTGAGGAAAATACCAAAATGGTCCTTAATGTAGGTGTAATGCTTTATTTTGGTCCTTAATATATTTCATTTGATTGAAATGATTCTTAATGTATAGCAAATGTGTTTATTTTGGTCCTTATATATTTTATTTGATTGAAATAATCCTTGATGTATAACAACAAGGTGTTCATTTGACCCTTTATCCTAAACCTAACAGGTTTATAAAAAAAATATATATATTAAGTTTAACTATGGACCCTATGTGGCTAATAAAATTCACCACTATCATTTTCTTTCTTAACTCCAAAGAAAGAACTCCATAAAATCTAACACCATTTCTCATTCCTAAAAAATTATTTCACTAACCTAATAAAAAATTACGTTTTAAACAAAATAAAATAGTAAATTTTATTTTTTAAAAAGTAGAGACAATAATGTTAGATTTCATAAAATTTTTCTTTAAAGTTAACAATGGTGGATTTTGTAAGCGTGTGGGGTCCACATCTAAAATTTTCACTTTAGGGGATAAAATCTATTAGGTTTAGGGTAAAAGATCAGAATGAATACCTTTTGTTTATATATTAAGGATCATTTCAATCAAGTGAATATATATTAAGGACTCAAATGAACATATTTGCTATATATTAAAGATCATCTTAATCAAGTAAAATATATTTAGAACCAAAAAACATTATTCAAACATTAAGGATCATTTTCTCGTATTATTTTACAAAAAAATTATATTCAGCCAAAACACCAAAACTAGAAAAGTTGAATAGAGATATGCTAATAGTTTATGAATAGAGTTGAATAGTTAGGAGTTAAATAATTAATCGATTAAAATTTAATTTAAAAAAAAATTCCTAAATATAAAAGGAGTAGTTTTTAATGTTTCAAAGCAATTTTAATTACTCTTTTTCTTTTTAAATTTGCTATATTAGATACTTTTATTAACAAAATTTTAGTTAATTTCAAAGTTTAAAATATCAGAAAAATAATAATATATTTTTTCTTTTTCCTTCACAACCTAGACAATTTTATATATAATATAGTCCTAAATCAAGATTGAATTCTTAATATAAAAAAATTTTAATTCAAAAGTGAATCTTGAAACTAAATACATAAAAGATAAAATAATAAATTAAAAAATAATGAAAAGACAATTTTATCTAAAACTATTTAAACGAAGGACAAAAGGTTCAAACAAAATTTTTAATGGTCTTCACGCTTTTAATATAGTATGGATAGATAGATAATAAATTTACTCTATTAATTTTTTTTTTTTTGTAAATGTAAACAATGAGATAAATATTTTTAAAAATATATTTAAATACCATATACTAATTAAATACTCAATTTGAACTTTTATTTTGTCACCCCTATTATGGATATTGAATATGAAAGAAGCCTATTGGTAAGAGCCAAGATCCCACACTCTCAACTAGATTATGAAGTGAAAAGCTCCTCACATTGACAACACTATAGCTCCTTAGAGCATAAACCCTAATATTGCTTAAACCCTTTTTGAAAATAACCATTTAATTCTTGGGAATGTTAAATTTGTTCACACAAATCCTTTTCTTTGGCTCCTACCCGGCAACTATTTGAGCAATCGATCAGAGGTATATTATTTGTTTTTCTTTGCTTTGTAGGATTCTCCATTTGACATAGAAAAGATTCAAACTTGTGAAAATCGTTATACTATTGTTTTCTTTCTGCTGTAGGATTTTCTAGTTGACTCAGAAAGCTTCTCTTTTGGAAGTCATATCATAGCAAATTTTGTATTTCCAGATTCTCCTTTTGAGCTAGGAAAGTTTCAAATTTTGAAAGCCAGAACATAAAAAATTGGTCTTTTGTATCAAAACTAAAAACTTCACTAATAGTCATGCGTCTGAAGGACTGTTATAGGATAATTTGAATGATTGCGTACCAAAAATAGATTCGGTTGCAGCCTATTTGTTTGAAGCTGAGGGTTTATTGGAAACAACATCTCTGCCCAAATGTTAGGGGTAAGGTCTCTTACCCTCTCCAGACCCCATTGGGCTCATTGATGTTGTGGCAGTCCTGTTTGTTGTGGTATTACACTAGGCATGCTGTTGTTGTTGCCTTATTTGTCGTCTGGTACCTAGTATTCTGTGATCTATTTGTTTCTTTGTTTCAGGTTGAAATATTTTTTCCTTTCTACTGCAGGTCAAGGCTTCTGGATTTGTCCATTAGACAGGTTGATATTCATGCAGGGCAATAATGACATAGCCGCAGCTGGAACGTGCTAGGATGAGGTTACTATTGACGAACAGAGGTACCCTAATCTTTTGTTAACAAGCCAAATGTTCCCTAATAATCTGTGTGTCTTTTTCTTGGGAGAACTGGAAAGGTTGGAAGCATTTCTTGTCCAGTGTTGCTTATCTGTGATGCATTGTTCCCCTGCTGCAAAACTGCATATTCTGATATTCATGTATATAGGTCAGCTGCAAAATTTTGGTCTTCAAATACCTACATGATGCAATAGTTGGGATTGATCTATCTTAAGCAGTTTTTAGCACATAGCTGTAGGCGCAGCGCTGATTCCCGACGGTCCTGTTGATTTTCCTATAAACTCCTTTCTGAAAAACCTAGCAATGTCGAATTACTGAATGTTAGAATGCAGCTGGTCCAATTGAGCAGAATGGTTATTGGGGATTTATATAGTCGACCTCAACTAGTTAAGGATAGAGCGTAATTGTTATTGTTGTTGTTACTGTTTAAGTACCTACAAAATGGATATTGATTAGGCTTTAAAGTTGCTTTCATTCAAATTTACTTAAAAGACTTGGGAAAAAGAAGAAACAACTTACATAATGAAGGAAGGGGAAGGGGAAGGGGAATTGCCTTGGTCGAAATGCTTTTCCAGTAGAGGTACTTATATTTCTGGAATCCAGGAGTATTTTATTTCCTTGTAGTCTCATTTTCTTATGTTGCAGCACTGTATCTAGTTGCTTACACTTTTTATGCTCTTCTTTAGGATTGCGATTTCAGTATGACTTAAAACGCATCCCTGTATTTGCTAATTGCAAGAGATTCTCAGTTACCAATAATGGATATTCCAAATTGGATAGACCTGTCAGTTCCTTCATTCCAGATACAAACCCAGAATTTTCAAGCCGATTAGAGCACGTGCAGAATGGAGTAGATAACACACATGGGTGGAGTGAGGCCTTTTCAAGCAAATTGGAGAGTTTAAGGCAAACAGTGGATAATGTTTGTAAAATCTTGCAGAGTGGTCCTTGGGGACCATCTATAGAGATTGCTTTATCCAAATGTGATGAAAATCCTAGCACCGAATTGGTCACTAGAGTATTAAGGCAGCTAGAGGATGTCAACACAGCATTAAACTACTTCCGATGGGCTGAGAAAACAACTCTCCAAGCACATTGCCCTGAAGCATATAATTCACTTCTCATGGTAATGGCCAGGACTAGAAATTTCGAATATCTGGAAAAGATTTTGGAAGAAATTAGTCTCGCTGGATTTGGCCCAGCGAACACTGTATCAATTGAGTTGGTTGCAGTCTGTGTGAAGAAGCGAAAACTTAAAGAAGCGTTTGATCTAATTCAAACCATGAGAAAGTTTATGATTCGTCCTGCATTTTCTGCATATACAACTGTAATAGGTGCGCTCTCTGCTGTACAAGAACCTGATCTCATGCTCACCCTCTTTCATCAGATGCAGGAATTAGGATATGAAGTAAATGTACATTTATTCACGACAGTTATTCGAGCTTTTGCTAGGGAGGGCAGAGTTGATGCTGCTCTGTCCTTGCTAGATGAGATGAAAAACAATGCTTTTGAAGCAGACATTGTCCTCTATAATGTTTGCATCGACTGTTTTGGCAAGGCTGGTAAAGTTGATATGGCCTGGAAGTTCTTTCATGAGTTGAAGGCACATGGTATTTTGCCTGATGATGTGACATATACCAGTATGATTGGAGTTCTTTGCAAAGCTAATAGATTGAATGAAGCTGTTGACTTGTTTGAGCAGTTGGAGTTCAACAGGACTGTTCCATGTGCATATGCTTATAATACCATGATCATGGGTTACGGATCTGCTGGAAAATTTGATGAAGCATATAATTTGCTTGAGAGACAAAGACAAAAAGGGTCAATACCAAGTGTGATTGCATATAATAGTCTTCTTACTTGCCTTGGGAAGAAACAAAGAGTGGACGAGGCATTAAGGATATTTCAGGAGATGAGGAAAGATGCTGCACCTAATCTTTCAACCTATAATATTCTCATAGACATGCTCTGCAGGGCAGGGAAGCTTGATGTTGCTTTAGAAATTCGTGACACCATGGAGGCAGTTGGCTTGTTTCCTAATGTATTGACTGTGAATATAATGATTGATCGTCTATGCAAGGCTCAACAACTTGATGAAGCATGTTCTATCTTCGAAGCTATGGATCATAAAGTTTGTAGACCAAATGAGGTCACATTTTGTTCTCTGATAGACGGATTGGGTAGGCGAGGGAGAGTCGATGATGCATACAGACTCTATGAACAAATGCTGGATTTTGATCTTACTCCTACTGCCATTGTCTATACATCTCTCATCAGGAACTTTTTCAAGTGTGGGAGAAAGGAAGACGGCCACAAAATTTACAAGGAGATGGTGCGTCGAGGAGCTTCTCCTGACCTTACCCTCCTTAATACTTACATGGATTGTGTTTTCAAAGCTGGTGAAACTGAGAAAGGTAGGAGTCTGTTTGAGGAAATCAAGACTTGGGGATTCACTCCAGATGTCAGGAGCTATTCTATACTAATCCATGGCCTCATAAAAGCCGGCTGTGCTCGTGAAACATATGAGCTGTTCTATGCAATGAAGGAACAGGGGTATGTGCTGGATACTTTTGCTTATAATACTGTTATAGATGGATTCTGCAAATCAGGTAAAGTCAATAAAGCATATCAGCTGCTGGAAGAGATGAAAGTAAAAGGTCTTGAGCCAACTGTGGTAACATATGGCTCTGTCATTGATGGGCTTGCTAAGATTGACAGACTTGATGAAGCCTACATGCTTTTTGAAGAAGCAAAATCTAAAGGTGTTCCTTTAAATGTGGTTATATACAGTAGTCTACTAGACGGATTTGGTAAAGTGGGTAGAATAGACGAAGCATATTTAATCATGGAAGAATTGATGCAAAAAGGCTTGTCACCAAATGTATACACATGGAATTGTTTGCTTGATGCACTAGTTAAGGCTGAAGAAATAGACGAAGCACTTGTTTGCTTCAAGTCAATGAAGGAGTTGAAGTGCACTCCAAATACTTTTACTTATAGCATAATCATTAATGGTCTGTGTAGAGTAAGAAAATTCAATAAAGCATTTGTATTTTGGCAAGAGATGCAGAAAGAAGGATTAAAACCCAATATGATCACCTATACAACCATGATCTCTGGGCTTGCAAAGGCTGGAAATGTATCAGAGGCTGATAAGCTCTTTCAGAAATTCCAGGCTAATGGCGGTAAACCAGATTCTGCTTGTTATAACACTATGATAGAGGGGCTAAGCGTCGCAAACAGGGCGATGGAGGCATATGAGCTATTTGAAGAAACAAGATTAAGAGGATGTAATATATATACCAAAACTTGTGTTATTCTTTTAGATGCATTACACAAGGCAGAGTGTCTTGAGCAGGCTGCAGTTGTGGGTGCTATATTGAGAGAAATAGCAAAGTCGCAGCATGCTTCAAGATCTTTGTAATGTTGAATAGTTACTTTTCACAGTAGAGAAAATTTTGATTTCATAATTCAAAGGTCTGATCTTCTTTTATTTCTTATTTATTGGTCAAACAATTGCCACATTAAATGGTTCTTTTGTCGTGCTTTCTGTTTTTCCACTCTGCTGCGCACACAAACTAGCACTCATTTACACATATTTAACTACATTTTAAAATGTCTTCTATGGGGATTCGGTTGAATCTTTTGTATAGAAGCAGCCTCACATACATGGTGTTTAGATGCCTAACAGCACTCAGTGCTCACCATTGAGCGGTCATGGTAGAACATTTTATTATTGTTATTCTCTCTGCTGAAACCTCAAACCCATTGCTGAATTGGAAATCAAAGTCGCTCACTCTCAAAACCAGTCCTGTATCTCTAGTAGTTTGACCACTTCTACACTTAAATTGACATTTCTGAAGCTTAAGGGTTGTGAGGTTGATGTTTTGAAGTTTAGCCACTGTATATTTCAGTGCGTTGGTAAGTTTAGAGTGACATTGATTCTTAGCATATTAAAAGGGAGTAATGATACTTGACAGATTATACTGGATGATTTTATCTTGCCTTGCTTATTATATTTGTGAAAATAATGTGTTTTTATGGATGGGAAGAGAGTCAATGAAATGTCAACTAAGTTGTATTGAGGAATTCTACTTTGGAATTGCTCTATGAAAAATATTCTTCATGTAACTTGAAAGCTCTGTTGTGCGGGTTGCTCAAAAAGCAAATGCTGCCTTCTATATTGCCTGTTTTTGAGAGTTCCCTTCACTCTAGAGAGGTTGTGTTCCAATTTTGAAGCTACTGTCAAAGCACCACAAGGAGAAACAGTCGAATTACACTATACTATACCTGGTAAGGTTAGTAATGTTTCTATATCCATCTGTGTTTCTTGCCTTAAAGCTGGGCAAGCCTATGGACAGAATCCATGCTCTGAAACTGCAAACGCTCCTGCGGTAGGTGATGTAACGACAAGTCTGTGATTGATAATGCCCCACAAATGATGAATTCGCTACTCGAGAATTCACACGAAGAATTCTCAATGAAAAAGAAGTGAGGCATGCTGGCCTTTGTTGTATGTTCATCAAACTGACACCATTTGTTCCCATAAACGCTCAACATTCTTGCTTGTGATTGCTGTGCCAGGCAATCATTTAGAGATTGTGTCCTTTCCAACCTCCCAACACTCTGTTCAGGTCGAGAATTAAGGCGTAAAACACAAGCTTATAATTGCAAACAAAGAAAATTACACTAAAAAATAGGGTTGTCTCAACAAGTTTGGGAGATGGAGAGGTTTTTTTTTTTTTAAATTGGCTTATAAATTAAAAAAATTATAATTTAATCCGACAATTAAGGTCTTTAGAGTGTAGGATGTACCTGGATCTTATGAAGTAAGAATATAAACAATGCAAATTTTCAATGAAAAATCATAATATAAAATTAAAATAATAAAACCTGACTCAAAAATTTAAAAAGTTTAACTAATGAAATTGAAATAGTGTTGCGCTGAATTTGATAAGTCAATATAATGATATTAAAAAAATATTGATTTTGTTATGAAAAGGCGGATATCAAAAGAAATACGGAGAGAAAATTATATAAAATATAATTTATATAAAAGGAAGACAAACTTTAATACTCTAAATTTATTCTCTTATATTCTTGTATATCAAACATGTGAAGACTTCCACTATTTATAGTTGAAGAAATCTTCCATGTAATGAATAAGAAATAACATAAGGTCATTTTCAAAAACCACTAATCAATATAATGCATATTCTACTATATAATGCACCACATAATGGAAAATGCACTACACACATAATGAAAAATGCACTACACAATTAAACATATATTTACATATTTATAACACTCCCCCTTTTAATTGTCCATTAGCTAGATTAATTCTGGCTATCCTTAATACGCATTACTGGTTGCCTCATTAAAAACCTTACCAGGAAAACCCAATGGGATAAAACTTTGGTTAAGGAAAAAAGAGTACAGCGCGTATTCTACTCCCCCTGTTAAAAGCCGTGATCAAGACGGTGAAGTCTCCGCATTCCAATCTTGTGCACCATTTTCTCCAAAGTTGAGGCTGGCAAAGCTTTGGTGAATAAATCTACTGGATTATCACTTGAACGTATTTGTTGTATGTCAATATCACCATTTTTCTGGAGATCATGTGTGAAGAGCAATTTTGGCGAAATGTGCTTCGTTCTATCTCCTTTTATGAAGCCTTCTTTTAGCTGAGTTATGCATGCAGCATTGTCTTCAAATATGACCGTGGGTACATTGACACCATTCCCCAGGCCACACTTTTCTTTGACAAACTGGATGATTGATCTCAACCATACACATTCTCAACTTGCTTCATGAATCGCTATTATCTCAGTATGATTTGAAGAAGTTGCAACAATGGACTGTTTCGTGGACCGCCATGATATAGCAGTTCCTCCGTATGTAAACAGATACCCTGTTTGAGATTGAGCTTTATGTGGGTCTGATAAGTATCCTGCATCTGCATAACCAATAAGATCTATACAATTTTTGTTAGTATAAAACAAACCCATATCAACAGTTCCTTTTAGGTATCGCAGAATCTGTTTGACACCGTTCCAATGTCTTTGTGTTGGAGAAGAGCTATATCTTGCTAACAAATTGACAGAAAACGTTATGTCAGGTCTTGTTGTATTTGCAAGATACATGAGTGCGCCAATGGCACTGAGATATGGTACTTCAGGACCAAG